>PVHP010042125.1:0-15094 GCA_004024765.1 Zapus hudsonius
AGCGGAAGAGGGGGCGGAAAGATTGTGAGAGCCGTGGTGGGGGAGACGGTCCGGAGGCATAGCACCCATCAGTAACAACACACTTGGGTAAGGAAGACCGAGATGAGTACTAAGATATACAGGATCCCTTGCCACAAGGACTAATACAGACAGCCCACGAAGGAGGATATACAACTGATCAGGGATGGGGAGGGGGGGATTGGGGAATTCGGGATAACAACGCATGGTTTGCCCACTAAATAATGTAACTCATTATGGATAATAAATATTAAAAAAAATCAGCTGAAAAAAATATTTTATTTATTTGCAAGCAGAGAGAGGTAGAAGAGAGATAGAGAGAATGGGCATGCCAGAACACATGCATCATTATGCATCTGGCTTTATGTGGGTCCTGGGGAATTGAACTCTTGTCCTTAGGCCTTGCAGGCAAACTCTTTAACCACTGAGCCATCTCTCCAGCCCGCACACAGGGTCTTTTTAAAAATTATCTGTGTGTGTGTGTGAGTGTGTGTGTGTGTGTGTGTGTGTGTGTGTGTGTGTGTGTGAGCGTGTGTGAGTGTACAGGCATGCACACCCCATGGTGTGCATATGGAGGACAGAGGAAAGCCCGAGTGTCTGTCCTTGCCTTCTATCTTGTTTGAGGTAGGGTCTCTTGTTCACTGCTGCCAATGCTAGGTTGGCTGGTCTCTAGCTTTCCAGAATTCTCCTGTCTCCGCTTACCATCATGCCATAGAGTGCTGGGATTCCAGATGCTCATTACTGTATCTGGCTTTACATGGGTTCTGGGAATCCAAACTCAGGGCATTAACAGTCGTGCAGCAAGTGCTTTACCCACTGAACCATCTCCTTAGTCTGCACACGACCCCACGCCCTCTTGGAAACTTGCCCTGAGCCTGCCATGTGTTAAGAACAGAGCAGTCAGGTGTGGTGGCACACACCTGTTAACCCCAGCACTCAGAAAGCTGAGGGAATAGGATACCACGAATTCAAGGCCAACGAGGATTACACAGCAAAATATAGCATGGAGGTACACACCTCTAATTTCAGTACTTGGGAGGTGGAGGCAGGATCAGGAGTTCAAGGACATCTTTTAACACATAGCAATTTTAAGGCCAACCCTGACTACATGAAATTCTGTCTCAAAAATAAAACAAACAGGCTGGGGAGATACCAATACACAGGCAGACAAAAAAGAGCCTTTTCCTCAGCAGTTAAGGCACTTACCTGCAAAGCCTAAGGACCCAGGTTTCCCAGCACCCATGCAAAGCCAGATGCACAAGGTGGCACATGCATCTGGAGCTCATGTGCAGTGGCTGGAGGCCCTGGTGTGCCCATTCTCTCTGTCTCTCTTCTCCCTATCTTTCTCGGCTTATAAATAAAGAAAAATATTTTTAAATATAAAATAAAGACAGGGTCTTTATTAAAAAAAAAAAAAAAGCCTGACCAGGCTCCTTATACCCCGCCCTGCCCTGCAGACCTTCTCAGTGCTGGGGGTATCTTGCCTTGTCTCCATGTGTGAACTAACCCTCTCTGAACTTCCTGTTCCAGCTCCTGCAAAAAGGCTCTTTTCTTTTTTTCATTCAAAAAATATTTTATTATTATCTATTTGCAAGCAGAGAGATCCAGACAAGGAGAAAGAGAGGGAGGGAAAGAGAGGGAGAGAGAGAGGCTCTGGGGAATCGAAGTCAGGTTTATTAGCCTTTGCAGGCAAGCACCTTAAGCTCTAAACCATCTATTCAGCACCAAGCTTTTAAAATTTTTCATTTATTTGTTTATCTATTTATTTATTTGCAAGGAGAAAGAGATAGAGAAAGGAGACCTAGCAGGCTAGGGCCTTCAGCCACTGCACATGAACTCCAGATGCATGTGCCACTGCATATCTGCTTTATTTTCAGGCAAGAGCCTTGACCGCTGAGCCATCTCTCCAGCCTGGGCAGGCATTTTCTAGCACACTCCTCAGGAACAATCCGAGGACTAAAGAGCCCCTTTCAGAAGCAGCACCACTGAGCCTTTCATGTTTAGCAGAGACCTTGGCTTCGCTGACAGTCCTAAAGTTTCAGGGCTTCCCACCTCTGTTGCCCAAATATATGTCATAAAAGAGACGCTCAGGTGGGTGCCTGGCCAGAGGTCTGCACAAGTTGTCTTTTCTCAGCTTTGCATTAAAAATAAAAATACCAAAACACCCAAACTACAGCAGCTGGGCATGGTAGGAAGTACAAAAGACTTGCGATCTACAGATTTGCTTTTACTAATATATATAAATGTGTGTGAGGATGAGGGACTCTGGCTGTGGAGCTTTTGTTCTGAATCTAGCTGAACTGTGTGTCTTTTTCCTTGGTCAGGGAGAGTTTTGAATTTTCTCAGGACTTTAGGGCAGCTCCCTAATGAAGAATCTTGCATTTTCCTGTCTATGAAAGTATTTTTTTGTCTGAGACAGACAAAAGAGGAAGCTCCTGCTAAGTGTGTGTGGGGGGAGCCACAAGAGGGGTGGCTGTAACTAATCATAAACCTGCTAGCAGGAGTAGAGAGGAGATAAAAACCCTTTAAAAATCCTTATTTTCCTTAGTCTTTCCTCCCATATCCTGTATCACTAATATCATATTTCCTGAATATTCCTTTTTTCAGACTTAGTGATCATAGAACCCAAAACAACTTGCTGACAGACCCACACACGATGTTTCATTTGTAACCTTTTATATTGGTGTCACAAAATCAGAGACCTCCTATGCAGCATTTCATGAGATAGAATTCATTCTGCAGCCTCAGGGCTGTGAACCACATACACCTTTTTTTTGTTTGTGTGCCATTTCCATCTGCTCACATCAGTCCATGTCCGCATCAAGCAGCCCTGCACAAGTTCTCAGGACACAGGCCTGCAAAACATAGCAAGTCTCTCACACAAACTGCTTCTGGTAGAGTCCCATTTCCTCATATAACAACAAATAAAACAGACACACATGAAACACTATGATGAATTGACGGCACTAGCGTGGATTTGTAATGCAATAGCAATCAGAACTCTGGAGAGGTGAAGCACAAACTAAAGATCCGTCCACAATTCCTAATGGATGGAAATGTGGAGCAGCAGAACCAGATGGGTCAGAGTCCCCAGAAATCAAGGGAAGGCGAGCATCACCCTGCTGCCCTTGTACAAAACCAAATGGGATAGAGCCCCCCAAAATCAAGGGAGGTGAGCACCTCTCTGCCCTTATACAAATAGGACAGAGTTCCCACAAATCAAGGGAAAGCAAGCACCACTCTGCCCCTGTACAAATGGGACAGAGTCCCTATTCAAAGGGGGACTGGGCACATCTTCCTCAACCTCTGGTTGACGACCCGCTAGCACGCCAGCTTAGGTCTTCTGTCAACCACTGAAATACAAATTCACAGAAATTCTGGGCCACAGAAAGAAACAATATACACAAAACAAAAGCACGGACAACAATGAAAGCACAGACAAGACAAAACATAAATCTCTCCAATCAGTATTTGACCCTTTGTTTCAGGAGTCCTGGGGGGGGTCTTGGGAATCCCAGACAAGCCCCCAAGATGTTGTGCCAGATTTTGGGGTCCCCAAAGACCACTCAGGAGGTGAAGCGATGCAATCACATTAGGGTCTTTATTGCAGGCTCGAGCTAGGTAGGACTCTCTCTTTCTTTACCGGCACAGCGGATCAGGGAGAAGAGCCCTGAGCCCAGAATTAGCAGGGTTTTTATAGGGATTTAAGCAGGGGTGGGGGGTTCTAACTTGGCAGTTACATGATTAGTTGACATTTAAAAATTGCTTAGCAAGTACATAAAGAATATATTTTTCTCTATGTGATGAGTTGATACCACAATATCTTGACCTCACACAGTGCTGTGTAAGCTAAAAGAAATGGGTACAAGGGCAACATTTAAAACTGAGTATGTGGCAATTATGTAGTTTCAAAGTCTCCAAACAACATACATGAGTCAAAATAACTTTTCAGAACACAAGCAATTTCCCAAAACATGCTTATCAATTATTCCTGCTGTTGGGTTGCCCTGCTCATTGCCCAGGGTGACACTCTAACCTAATATAAACTATTTTCTGTCTTATCTTCAAGGACTCCTTTCAGCAAGGTTTATTTTAAAATGGCTGTGCTTGTGCTTTATTGGGATCTCGTTCTCACAATAAATACTTTTGTTTTCAAACTAGTCAGGTGTGCATAATGTACATAGTTTCTCTGGGTCTCATTTGTAAAACAAGGAGATGTCCTCCAGTTCTGAAAACCTAAGGTTCTAGGAGACTTTGATGTAAAAATAAATATAAAAGTACCTCCAACATAAGAAGCAATCAAACGTGTTAAATATGAGTCAGCATTAGCAATAAAATGCATTATGACAGCAGTGAAATCCAATTATTTATAAATTGATACATACTTTTTGTTGAGCCCACAAACGCCAAGAAAAGACCACAGACTCAAATTTAGGCCAAATTGAAGCTATTTGTGCACACAGGAGCTGGTCAGCGGCTGTCTCACCAAAATGCAGGGCTCCAGAGACCAGCAGCCAGCAAAAAGAAAAAGTGACGTTTTATATCCAAAACTTGGGGAGTTTCCACAAGGGGTTTAACAAGCAGAATACATAGTTAATTAAAAGTTGGTATATCTCCTTGGATGGCATGGGTCTTATCATAGTCGAGGAGGGGAGTAACTTAGATTCTGGGAAGAGTGATAGCATAGTCAGGGAGGAGAAATTCTTGGGAGGGGTAGAGCACAGTTACAGAAATTCCAGGCAGGTTCAAGTTATGGTCAGATTAAACAGAACTTTGTTACAAAATGGCTTCAAACTTCAAGATGGAGTTTGTCTGGGTCTTTATCTCTCCCCTTCTCTCATGTGGCCCCTTCAAATCTTTGAAAGGGACAAGTGTTGTCCGTAATACAAAACAGAATTAAGTTGTTGTTTAATAAATCTTAGTAAACAGTTAATTATACATGGACCAATAGCTAATAGAGGAAGAATACATATTATAGGACCCAATAAAGAACTCAGCCATGGGAATCAACTCCCTGGGCCTGACCAAAAATTATCCACTTGAATTTTGTCAATCTCTTGCCTTATTTCGTCTATCTGCTGTTAGATTGTATAAGGATTGTAATATTAAAACAGCACATGGCTGGGAACTGTTGACAACTCAGATGGTGTTTTAGTGAAAGAAAATCAAGAGCTTCTCTGTTTTGTAATATTGAGGCCCAGAGTTCTGAAAACAGGGCTCCACCACCAATAAAGGGCCAGCTGTTATAAGAAGCAGATAATTTTAACCAGAACAGCAAACACCAGCAGGACTGATGGACATGCTTTCTCTTTGGTGTCCCGTGTTCACTTCCTCAGGCTTCTGCCGTGTGTAGACTAGTCAGGTTCTGGAGTGACTAGAACAGGGCTGTCCTCCAGGATTTGACTTGGCTGGGATCCTCCAGGTCCCCGGTGACTTGTTAGCTATTGTCATCGGCTAAGGATGCTGTCTTCCTGGCTCTAGTTTGATGAATCTCTATCATTATTTGATATAGTGATGGACATGGGCCCAACTCCCTAGGGGTGTGTGGGTTCCTTGTGTTCTCAATCTTAAGGGAACCCCATCAGTGGCAGAAGAATCTGGCTCACTTCTATCACTCAAAGCAAAGAGACATTGTTAAACAACTAGAATTATCAATCTTAGCAAGCACAAACATGTAGAGTTTTAAATTATCTTTACATTTTAGGGCTTGGTTCTAGATTTTTCTTAAATATCTTCTTTTCTGGAAGGGCTTTATCAATTGCAGGCCTGAGATATAGGCCTGATTTTATGGGGCAACATATTAAAATCATTGTATTTTGTTTTTAGTCTTTATAAACACACGACCATTTTATAATGCAAATTATATTGATCTAACATTAAATGTATTCATAACCTTTTTTAATTTTAGTGGCATAGAGTATGCATTTCTATTGTAATAAAGCATCGCAAGGAGAGATTGGACTAATACTGATCAATAATTATTAGGTAAACATAACCAATGAGGACAATTTCTGGATTTTTGGCCCACAATAACTTTATTTTAAATTTTAGTATTTTATTTATTCATTTCAAGCAGAGAGATACAGAGAGAGAGAGAGAGAGAGAGAGAGAGAGAGAGAGAGAGAGAGCGCAGCACCAGGGCCACCACCTTGTGGGTCCTGGGGAATTGAACTAGAGGCAAGTGCCTTAACCGCTGAGCCATCTCTCCAGCCCTGGCCCACAATATCTTAAAGTAAACAGTGCTGACTAATTAGGGCCAGGCAGAGGCAGAAGAAGATACAAGAAAATGTAAGAGCTTAGTATTGTAAGCCTGCATCAAACAGGGGAGCCAATTAGTCGGAATCTTTATTGATAATATATTATTTTGTGGTTATATTTTTACTGGGTGTTTAAGACCATGAAGGCAGCCAAAATTAACTACATATTATATTTGAAAGGTCAGTGATGGCTCTGTAGATGAGACTCTTAAGGACCTGTGAAGAGCTCCGTGACTCAGCATGGTGTCATCTGCTAGGAGAAGTCAAGGCCACGATGAGCTTGTGGCTTTCCCTCTTAGGGAAGCTCGGAGGACTGCTTCCTCTGTTATGGCTCTCCTGTTGCACATGCACTTACTTGGAGTCCATCTCTGGGCCTCCATGTCTTCTCTGATCAAGAAACAAGTAACTTAGCAGAGGTTAGAAGCTAGAAGTGTCCCGTTGTCTCCTGTGGCCTTTGACCTGGGAGCAGGAACCAAAATATTGGTCATCCTTTTAACTCCAATGTTTCTAATTGGCTTTGGCTCTTACATATGGCTATTTACCATTCAGAGAGATTCTATATCTGATGAGTAAAACACATTTAGAAGAAATTTAAAGAAGTATAAACATATATGATTAACAAAACAGACCCTGTTAGAGAATGACACAAAAGTTGGAAATGATTTTGATTAACATTTAAGTTTAGTTGTCAGGTGACAGTGCAAGGGAGCAGACACATTTTATCCTTAAGTACTTGTCAGTTATAAGTACAAGCAGAACATGTTAGCAGCCCTGGAAACAATATGTAATCAATCAATTATATCAATTGAATTGATCCAGAAATTGAATGTCAGGAACAGACAAAACAGCATTGAATCTTGGCATCTATTTTGTAAATATCTTTGGCTAGTCTGTATACTTATGTAGGTACAACTTAGCCTGAAAAAACTGGAAACAGAACAGCAGAGTTTATGATCACTTTAAGCAATAAAGATCATCTGAACATGAGGCTGTATTTTAAAGCAGGGAACATGTTGAAGTATCAATATATCTATAAAGCAATGAACTTAGGATACCAGAAAGAGACAATTACTTAAGTAAAACCTTGACTGAGACCGATTAATTACACACAGATTAAGACTATACCTAACCCTGATCTTTGTTGACCTAAACCAACTTGATTTTATCATATATTAGAGATTTTTTGACAGATATGAAATAATTTTGTAAGCAAGTATCTAATTATTGAACCATTTTATAAGGTAAAGCAATATTTATGACTATTAGAATATATTAAGATTATATAATTTATATCACCATTATTTGTACTTAGCAGTTTTCTTAGGCCATGAGGAGTTTTCTCAGTTCTCCTAAGAACAAAGTTACAATGATTAAATCATTTTTGTAAGAACTAGATGATAACCTCAGTGATAAATAACCATCTAGCAGAACCAGCATGAACAAGACAGGAATCATCTCAATGTTACAGTATTTTAGATATAATAACCTGATAACAGAGAATTAAATATTAATGAGTAATCCTTAATCGTATGATTCAGTTTTCTAGTAGTTAAAAGATAGACAGAGGAACATAGATAATTTGGTTGAGGATTTTAAAGTCAGTCTTTTACAGTCATTATCATGAACAGATTCACATCAATAAGAAGTTTTAATTTTAATATTTAAGGCATGGGGGCATAAATTTATAACCTGAATCTTAGGCAAGCTTATATCCCACAAAGAGTCTATAATTTTTATTAAAACCTTAAGACTCAGTTTATTTATTTTGTTCCTCTATCCAGTAAAAGTTTTATCTGACAGAGGTGACTTTAGGTGACAGAAAGCAAGTGGGAAAAAATTTTTTTTCAAATTCTTGATTTTTTATGTCATATCTATATATTTGTACCTTAAATTTTATTTAATTATTTTTAGCAATCTTTATATCTATTATAATATCCAATATTTAAGTTTTTTAATCTTATTAAAGCATGTCTCATTATAACTATCAACAAAACTTTCATTTAAACATAGTTTTATTGCATAAACAAATCACAGGTTGGTCCCATTCCCTTATATTATTTTATATATTTTGTCCCCAATTCATTCAGGGCCTGCCTCAGTGGTGTAACAATCAACCTCTGTGGAGAAGGCAGTGTCTTAGAATATTTTTACCATTAAGAAGTTTTTTGAGCCGGGCGTGGTGGTGCACGCCTTTAATCCCAGCACTCTGGAGGCAGAGGTAGGAGGATCGCTGTGAGTTCAAGGCCACGCTGAGACTACATAGTGAAGTCCAGGTCAGCCTGGACTAGAGCGAGACCCTACCTCGAAAAACCAAAAAAAAAAAAAAAAGAAGTTTTTTGAAATAACCTTTTACAAAATAGTAAACCAAACATGATTTTAAAAATTATCTAGAATATATATTTATATATATTTTATCATCTACTGATTTTTTTTTTTTGTTTTTGAGGTAGGGTTTTGCTCTAGCCCAGGCTGACCTGGAATTCACTCTGTAGTCTCAGGGTGGCCTCGAACTCATGGCAATTGAGTGCTGGGATTAAAGGAGTGCACCACCACGCCCGGCCCTTTTACTGATTTTTGTAACCTCTTTTTTTTTAAAGTTTTCTGAAATATAATTCCAAAATATGAAAGCCGATTAGAACATGTTTCTGAATTTAAGCATAAATCTTTAAGGTGTTTTCTGTTAGCAGCTCCATGGCTGATAACATGGCTGATATGGAGATAAAATACACATTTAAACAATTACAACAAATTTTTTACAAGGAATTTTTTTATCTTTCTACAGAAACTTGTGATCGATCCATTTTTATCTCAGCTTAGGACCCTGATATTTTCCATGTTTGCGGCCAGGGAAACCTAATAAATCTAATAAAGTCTCTCTGAGCCTTACCATCTGGTCTATGGATTTAATTCTTTAAATTTATAAGATAAGACTCTGGGTAACCTACATTTATTTGTTTACAGGCATGGGTAAGGAGCCCCAAAACTCCTTACAGAAAGATAGCTAATAGGGATATGGGAGATTAGAAGGTAGTGTCATAGAAATGCCCTGTGACAAAGAGACAAAGTCATGACAGCAAGAGGAGAGTGGAGTTTTATTTATTATTATCAATATTACTACAAATTTATGAATTTGCAATGGTGGGTCAAGCATAGAAAAGGCATTGGCCCCAAACACCAGTTGACAAAGGGTTTTATAGCTGTGTAGAGAGATGTGTATGTATGTGACATCTCACATACAAATTAAAAATCAGTTCGAACACAAGAAAGTGGCAAGTTTAAAATGGGTTCTAGAAAAATGCAGATAAGCCTCTGTTCTCACCTCCTCCCCTACCTTCCTTTCTTTATCAAAGCTTGCAGTATTTACAGGCCAAATGGCAGGGCAAATTGTCACAAGTTGCAATTAGTTTATAATGGTTTCTAGAAGTACAGATTAAACCCCCCTTAGACATAATCAAAGGACTGACAGAAAACCTTCCCAATCCTTTTAACTTGTCCAAAACTTGTGTTCACAGACCTCACAGTTGTTTCAAATTTAATATTTAGCAATATCCCAATCTTCCCTTACATTCCCCCCTTTTTCTCTAAGTATGAATCTTTATACCTTCCTCTATTCCTTCTAGTGAAACTTCCTGGTATTCCTGGAAAACTACTTGGAGTCTTACTGCTTCTATCAATTTATAAATGTTTGACTTACATAGAAATAACATTCTTCTAAAACAGATTCCTCTTATTCTGCTGCTAGCAAATCTAAGCTTCTACGATTCTGCAATACCAGTGCTGTCAATTCTGTGAAGCTACAATGTTCTGCTGGATAAGGCTCAGATCTCCTTTAATCTGGGTAGACAACTGGTGAAATACATGGGCCAAACAGAAGGACCAACTGTCTGTCTCTGACCTTTAGAATTTAGCAGGACACAATCTGTTATCAAAAGCATATAGTTCAACCAGACATTGAAAACAATAATAGGACTGGGGAGAGTGTCCATTTTCCCTGCTATCCCACATCAAAATCCTCAGGCTTCTGCCATGTGTAGTCTGGTTAGGCTAGAGCAGGGCAGAGGTCTCCTTGGCAGGGGCAGGTAATCTTCAGGGCTTGACCTCTAGGTTCCCGGTGATGTGTTGTGGTTAAAATGGCTGAGGATTCTGTTTTCATGACTCTGGTGTGATGCTTCTATATCATCAAAAGTACAGGCCCAATTCCCTAGGGGTGTGTGAGTCCCTTATGTAACAAATATAAGGGAACCCCCCCTCAATCGCAGAAGAATCTGGACCACTCTGTAAGTCTAAGTAAAGAGATATTGTTAAATCACTAGCATCACCAATACCAACAAGTCTGAACAGTCAGAGGACCAAATTGTCTTAATATTGGGGTCTAGATTTGTCCCTTATATTTCTTTCTTGGTAGGGCTAGATCCTTTTAAGACCTAAGGTTGATTTCATGAAGCCATGCATTTAAATCTTTGGCCATCATAAACACATGATAATTTTATAAATTATAAATTTATAAAATTTATAAATTTTATATTTATAAATTTATAAATTATAAAGTATAAATTCTATTTTGTCTAACTTTAAAGAGCCCTATAATCTTTTTTTAACTTTAAAGGCACAGAGTAAACATTTCCATTTTAATAAGGCACAGCAAAGAAAGATTGGACTAGTACAAAATAATAGCTATCAAATAAACGTAATCAATCAAGACATATTCTAGAATTCAATTTAAAGGCAAACAGTGGCTGAATAATCAGGGCTGGGCAGAAGCAGAAGAAAGCATGGGTTACTGTAAGCCAGTATCAGACAAGAAAGCCTATGTATTGGAGTCTTTGTTGATATCATAATATTCTCTTATTGGTGTTGAAGACCATGCAGTTAGCCAAAATGAACAATAAATTGCATTTTCAGAGGTCAGTAATGGCTCTATAGGAGAGACTCTTAGGGACCTGTGAGGAGCTCTATGACTCTCAGCATTGTGTCATCTGTTAGGATAAGTCAAGGCCATGCTAAACATGTGGCATTCCCTCTCTTGGGAAGCCTGGAGAACTGGTTTCCTCTGATGTGACTCTCCTGTTACAGATACATTGACTTGGAGTCTATCTTTAAGTATTCGTGTCCTCCATGATCAAGAAGACAGGTACACCTGAGGCTAGGAGCTAGAGGTTTCCCATCATCTCCTGTGGCCTTTGACCTGGGAGTAGGAACCAAAATATTGGTTTTCCTTTGACTTCAATGTTTCCAATTGACTTTGGCCTTTACCTGTGGTTATTCATCATTTAGAGAGTTTATATCCATCTGATTAGCAAAATGTAGTTAAAGAAATACAGAAAAACAATATTTTATAAATAACTTTAAATCAATTGGTTTTACCCAGAAATTACATAATAGGATAAGTCAGCATAAAATCTTGGCATTTTTCTTTGAAAACCTCTCTGGCTAGTCTATGTACTTATACAGGTACAGGCACATGACAGAACCAGCATGAGCAAAACAGGAACCACCACCCTGTTACAGTTTTTCTCAATGATATTCAAATATACTATAATAAGAAAACAAAAAACCCATAATGGCATAGAACATTTACATTGCATAAGATAACACTGAACATGGCAAAGACAAGTAGAACCAATACAAGATTTAAAACAATCAGGGCAACATCAAACTCTATCTTCAAGTCTGATAATTCTAACCAGTAACAAGTTTCCTAGAGTTCCAATTTTGTCCCACCAGCTCAGCTACTCAGTCTGGGAAATCTTCATCCAGTGCTGGCAGCTGTCTTTGGCAGCCATCCCATAGTCCTGGCATTCACTGGGTCTCCAGTGTAACCCATGGTTCATCCTCATGGCTCCATTGGGCCTCCACACATGCAATTCAACAAACCTGCTTCACACTGCCCATGGCCAAAACTGCTTTGCAAATCTTATGACCCTCTCTTCCTGCATTTGTTATACTCCACAGTACCAAGTGGGCTATCAACTTGTTAATCCAGGGGGAATAAAGCTGACTTTGAAGAGCAGGAAACTTTCTTCAGCATTCAGGCCCTTTACTTCAAAAGAGTTTACATTCTTCCTGCTGCCTGAATGCAGATCTCCTGACCTAATCTCAATGGTTGTAATCTCTCAAACTCTTGTAGCTGAACAGACAGCAGTTTCAGCCCAGAGATTTCCTTTATTTCTGTGCCATCTCCATCTGCTCAGTCCACTTCTGCATGAAGCAACCCTACACAAGCTCTCAGGATACACAGGCAGGCAAAACACAGCAAGACTCTCATACAAACTGCTTCTGGCAAAGTCCCAACAAAGTTCTTTCTCATCCTTGTAAGTATTCAGAACATACTCAATTGTGGAGGACACCTGGAACAAACCATCACAGTCTGCCACCCCCATAAATAATCATGCATGATGTAAGATACAACACATTCAGTTCAATTTCAAAAGTCCCCACAATTCCCATCCTAATGAGTCTGATTAAAACTTTAAGATTCAGTTTATCTTTTTGTCTCCTTATATACCATATCTTTTTATCTTTAAAACTTCTGCTTATATTTACTCATACCAGTATCCATATATTTTTACCTTAAAATCCTTGTAATCATTCTGTTATGCTTCTAATAAGCTTAAGCTTCCTAAAATAACCCTTTGTAAAAAAGGGTAGATTAAATTTGATTTGCAATATCTATCCATAATATACACATACACTTTATCATTTACTAATTTTGGAATCTCTTTTAAGTTCTCTGAAACACATGTTTTAAATATGAAAGCAGGTTATAACATACTTCTGAATTCAAGTATAAATCTTTAGGTTGTTTTCTGTTAGCAGTTCCATAAAGTCTTAGGGAGATAAAGCAAGCTTTAAAACAGTTACAAAAAATTTCTTTTAAGAAATCCCCATCTGTCTGTAGCAACTTGGGACACACCCATTTTCATCCTGGGCTCAGCATCCTGGTATTTCCCATGTTTGCAGTCTCCCTGGGTTAGCAAAGCAGAGAAGCCACATAGGCAGTGCCATCAAGGAATATCCTCAGGGGTGGGCTCTGAGCTTGTGAGCAAAGGGGCCCTGACATCCACCAACAGAGGAAGGAGGGGTAGAGGACAAAGCAGCAGCCACATTGTCAGCTGGAGGTACCCCAATAGGAGTGGGATTCAGCCCTCTTTGGCCTCTAATGCCCATCAGGGACCTGACCCTAGTGTCTAACTTTCTTGATCGATAATCAGTCCCTTGGAAGCACAGCAAAATAGCATAAACCCCACAGTTTCCTCTTTTCAGGTCTCATTGCCAGTTTGTACAGGGCAAGGGAGACAAAAATACTTTGAAATAAATACATTTCTTTCAGAGCTGAAGGCATGGAAGAATGAAGGCTGTAACTTCTGGCATTAGCATAGAGGCAGATGAATTTTCATAAAAGATCCCCTCAGATCTGCCCCAATTATCTCATCTATATTAAATTTAGAGGCCTTTATATACTTTAACCATATTTGTTTAACCTTTTTTTAATGACAGACTTTGGAGTGACAGAATTCCTGATTGCTTAACCAGTACTGTCTTTTCCTTCTCTTCTGTGGCCTTGGGTTTAGCCACTTCTAGCCAGCCAACCTGTCAACTCCCCCTCCCCACTTTTTGAGGCAGGTATATGGGGGTGAGGGAACTCTGGCCTTGAAGGTCCTGTTCTGACTCCAGTTAAAATTGTTTTTCCCTGGTTGGGGAGAGATTTGAATTTTCTCTGGGCTCTAAGATCCTAGGTTCCCTATTTTATAACTGAAAGACCCCAAAGGCCTCTCTCAGGAGAGCGTACCCCAAAACTCCAATAACCACACCAGCAGATGCGAAAGCAAGAGGATTTTATTCTTCAGCTGCGCAGTTGGGCTCCACAAGCAGGCAGATGAATGTTCAGGCAAGATGGAGCCCCGAAGAACAAAGGAGCAGGGTATTTATAGACAGAAGCTATCTAATTATAATACAGCTCAGGTCACAGGGTGTGTGGTATTTCTATTGGCTCCTTTCCTGTATCTGTATGCCTCTTGATTGGTTCCTTTCTTGGAGCCACATCCCAGAGCCAGCCCACATTTCAGGACAGCCATATATTTTCTTATATGGTGTCTTTTTTTTTTAACTTCCTGGTCTTTGTGACCAGACATTCTTTAGGGAGGGGGAAGTAAGTCTAAAAATGGAGTCTGCTTTATAAAATGGAGTCTGCTTTATAAAATGGATTCTTCATTCCCCCCTTGTCTTATGGGCCTATTTGAATCTTTAAATATTGCCTCTGAAGTTCTGAGTTGCTGATAACCCTGGGTGAGCACAAAGGTTTGTATTATCGAAATTTTTTTTTCTAATAAAGGAAATGAGCCTGTTTAAGATATATGGTCTGATGGTTAATAAAAGCAGGAGAATGAGAAGTGGCCCTATTGATTTTATAGAAGTGACAGTCAGCAGATAATATAGGCATAGTATTAGGAACGAATGAGTCTTATTTTGAGGGGATTTGTAAAGCGCCGAAGGTGCCATTGTGGTTGGGATATGGTTGCCTCCGATGGGTGTTGATTTCACGTGTGAAGCGTGGATCCAGGTGGCTATGTCATTGACCTTAAGAGCAGTTGGTGTAGTCAGCAACATAGTGTAGGGTCCTTTCCAGCGAGGCTCTAGGCTCCCAGTCTTATGGCGGCGGATCAGTACAGAGTCATTAATCTGGAAAGGATGTGGGTGAGGGAACTCCTCTGTGTCCTTATAAGCTGCCGCAAGAGGCTTCTAGATTTCCTTCTGCACCAGTTGTAAGGCTCTCAAATGAGCCTGTAGGGAAGGGGTAGGGGCATGGGATGAAATATGAG
>PVHP010042126.1:0-15106 GCA_004024765.1 Zapus hudsonius
CAGAAGCAAGCAGAGACAGAGACAGAAGCCCAGCACCAGCACCACAAGCAAGCACACTGTAACACACTGATTCACAAAATGCAGAACTCCAGGTCAGGGTTCCGGCTCTTTTTTTGCATATCTATCCTTAGTATTTTACATCCAAATTAGAAAGGGTCAGTCCCCAGGAGGCTAGGCAAAAGTGGTACTTCCTCTAGCCGGAAGCCTGGAGACAATTAATAATTTTAATAAATCCTTAATTCTTTTGGGGGACATTATTCAAACTACCACACCCACATAGACATTTATAAATTCTCAGTGGAACATAAAAGGTATCAGAACTAATCGTGCCTTGCATTATTTTAGTAAGCTTCTCTCCTCTAAAGATTTATGGAAATGAGACATAAAGCCCCTAAATATGTGTTCTCTCCTATTTGTCCATCTGTATTTGATCTATTTATCTGTCTTTCATCTATTTCTGTCTAACCTCTTTAATATGTTTCATTGCTTCCTGACCCCAAACAACTATTAGGAGTAGGAAAGGTCCACTATTTGTTTGTTGAAAAAAACAGGTTCTGAATATCTTCTTTTGTCACTTGTAGGTCTCCTTCATAAATTCCACTTCTTCTCCCAACACTGTTTGCCACCATGACAACCATTCAAGGAATGGAACAGATTGCTGTGAATGCTAGTCATGGGGTGCTCCAGCTGGGGCAGCCCACTGGTGTGCATTCACATCTGTGGAAAGGGCTGACGGAGAAGTTTTTGAAGGGGGAACCAAAAGTCCTTGGTGTAAGTATGACATGTATCTGAGAGAAGATTAACAATGTAGACTTACAACTCATGAGTCTAATGTCAATTATTGTTTCCCACCAGCTTCATAATAAATCAGAGTTCAGTGCTTGATTTTCAAATTACATCATCTGAAAATGTCTCACATGATGCTTCCAATTTAGTTATATTTAAATTTTACAGACTCCAAATGTAGCCTAGGTTATGGGTCACTTAGGATAATGATATTTAATCTCAGTAGATGCAAAGCAAAATAAAGTATATGCATAGTAATAAAAAGGTGTGTCTAATTGTTAGTGGACCCATATTGTCCTATATATCTTCAGTATCTTTTTTGAGCCAGTTGATAAAGCAGTGAAAATCCTTCCACCTTCCAGTCTCTTTCCTCTGGAGTCTCAAGTAGGTATGCATTAAATAAATGGAGAGTGTAAAAAGCAACAAATTAAATCAGGTGAGAAAACATTAAAGGTAGAGGTTCTATCTACTGCAAACAGAAAAAAAACCTGAGAAAAATATCATCGTGGACACATGGTACCCTTCATTTCCACTATTCTAATTTTCATTTTGGGTTACACATTATTTTCTATGCCCTGTGTTATATGATGGCCTTCCCTAAAATTAATTTTAAAATATTAAAACATTTAAAATATTTATGAGATAGAGAAAGAGAGGCAGATAGATAGATAGATGATAAATAGATATAGATAGATAGATATGTAGATAGATAGATAAATAGATGATAGATAGATGATATATAGATAGATATGTAGATGGATAGATAGATAAATAGATGATGATGATGATAGATAGATAGATAGATAGATAGATAGATTGATAGATAGATAGATAGATAGATAGATAGATAGATAGATAGATAGATAGATAGATGATAGATAGATAGATAGATAGATAGATAGATAGATAGATAGATAGATAGATGATAGATAGATAGATAGATAGATAGATAGATAGATAGATAGATAGATAGATAATGTATGTTTGCCAGGGCATCCTGCCACTGCAAAGGAACTCCAAATGCATATGCCACTTGGTGCATCTGGCTGTACATGGGTACTGGGGGATTAAACCCGTGCCATCAGTCTTTGTAAATGAGTGCCTTTTACCACTGAGTCCATCTTCCCAGTCCAGAAAACATTTTTCAATAGACTATTTAGAGACTTTTTTCCCTTGAGGGAATTATTTATTTATTTTATAAGCTTATTTATTATTAATGATAAATAGATACACTGAATGGTTGAGTCTTGTGATGGTACTTCCATTTCCCTCCTCGCTGTCCCCAACCCACTGGGGCCCTTCTCAGTGGGATTGCCAGACCAGTCCATAGGATAGAGGGTTATGACTTAAACATGAAGTAGACAGGGTTTTTTTTGTCTTTGTATGTTGTTATTGAGGGGGCAATATCTCTGGATATTCTCCCCCACCATGGCTCTTACAATATTTCTGCCCACTCTTCCACAAAGTTCCCTGAGTCATGGTGGGCAAGTTTTAAGTTGAGATCCTACGAGTCTCTGGATTTCTGCTTTGGACTGTGTTGGGTATCTATGGTGTCTGTCTCCATTATCCTTTCATAGGTTATTTAACTTGCTGTGGAGGTAGGTCTCTTTCTCCTCTCTCCACTTCCTCAAAGGTTTCCTTCAGGCCCAATATGATGTTAGGGGTGGTTCACCTCCTGACTGGGTGTCAGTCATCATCCCATGGCCTGTTGGTGGAATTGGGTTGTCCACAGTTCTCGGTGCCTTCTGAAAAATACAAATAGAATCTCCAACGGAGAGTTAGATCAGTATGGGTTGAATGAGACAGACATTGTTCATTTAGCAAGATTCTTATGAGTCTAGCCTTTCTATAGATCTCTGATTTCCCCTTGGAGTTCAGGTACTTGGTCTCCATAAGAGTTTGCAATGGCCAAAGGTTAGACCTATTTCTGAAAATACAAAAGTGTCATCACACAACACCGAGAGGCCCTGTAAGATCTGGAATGGTAACCAGCTCCCAGATAGTAGCATGTGTAATGCAGGGGAAATTTGTCAATGATATTTGGATAAAGCAGAGACCACTGATATACAATATAGACAGTTGTCACAAGAATGCCGAACACCCTGCTATATAGAAGAGACCAGCAAGGAAAGGCGTGCTCATCTGTGCAAAGTGTTGCTTAAACTATCTGCTCAGTGGCAAGGAACCCTTAACTGGAACTGAGATACATGGCAAAATCTTATGGAGACCCACAACTCGGTCTCCTGGGGGAAATTCCCACTGCCAGAGAGCTACAGAGAGGATACCCCCATTAGAATCTTGCCAAATCAACGTTTGTCTCATTTAACCTACACTGATCTCACTCACCCATGGAGATTCTGTTTGTATTTTTCAGAATGCAGTGAGAGCTGTAAACAACCCCATTCCACCAAGACATGGGATGATGGTTGACATCCTGTCAGGAGATTAAGACCCCTGTCCTATCATATAGGGTACAAATGAAACCTATGAGAAAGTGGCAAGATAAACAAGAGACCAATCACCACAGCAAGTCAAATAACCCATGAAAAGTCAATGGAGACAGACACCAATGATACCCAACACAACACAAAGCAGAAGTCCAGAGACACTTAAGATCTCAACAATAAAGCAGACTTAAAACTCACCCACCATCACTCAGGGAACTGAGCAGCAAAGGTGGTGGAAAGATTGTAAGAGCCATGGTGGGGAGAATATACAGAGACATTGCCCCCCCCACCTCAGCAACAACACACAAAGGGGAAAAAACTGGCTACCTCTGGTGCATTTTGTAACCCCCTACCCCATGGGCTGAATAAGTATCCCCACTGAGGAGGATCCCCAGTGGGTTGGGGGCAGAGAGGGAAATGAGGATATCATCACAAGATTTGCTCATACAATGTATCTAATTATTTACAATAAAGATATTAACAAAAAATAGTTTGCCATGGATCCCAGTTCCAATTAAGGGTTCCTTGCCACAAGTGGATCTCTTAGCCAATCAGAAAGCCATTGATTACCCACCTAGGTTTAGCGCCACAATTGCACAGGTGACAGTCTGTGTTATCTTCAGCAATAAGATCTTAACCTTATATGTGGGGTTCAGTCAGTCTTTTTATTGCATTCCATAACCCTTAACATATATGTAATATGTGTCCACCACTATTATTCAAAATATTCATTAGTGTAAGAATCCTCTCTGCTCTCCCTATTCCTCCTCTCCCACTGCTTACAACCTCTGATTTTTCCACTGTATTCATATTTTGTTTTTTCCAGAATGTCATACTATTATCATTACCTTTTAAAGACAGCAACTAGAATTTAAGTTTAAATTTAAGAATTTAGGTTCATGTGTGTTCAATGCTATAAATTTCCAAGATTTTATGTTGTCATATCACAGCAATCTTGGCAAGTTATCGTTATTTAATTTTATATTGATCTTTGTAAATATTTTATTGATAACCTCTATACATCTAGACAATATGCTGTTATCATAATTCCCTCCTACCACCCACCTATTTCCCTCTACCCATTCCCTGTCCACTGAATCACTTCTTATTTCCAACTAGTATCTCTTTTATTTCGATGGAATCATTTTTCCTTCCTTTTATGCAGCTCTTGTGTAGATAGCATCAGGCACCATGAGCTCATGAATCCATTTTGTATCTGAAAGACAAAATCGCAAAGCACTCCTTCCCTTCCTTCGGCTCTTACATTCTTTCTACCACATCTTCTGAATTGGTCCTTGAACCTTGGAGTAATTTCACTCTCATTTTGTGTGTTTGTGTGATGTGTTGTGGTGTGTGTATTGGTGGTGCATGTGGCATCCTGTAAGTGTGCAGAGGCCATCAAAGAAAGTCAGATGTCCCTTCCATTGCTCATACACTTGTTTCCTTGAGACAGTGTCTCTTCACTGATTCCTCAGCCTGCTGTTTTTCATGAGCTCCAGCGATTCTCTGGTATCTGCTCCCCAAAAAGGTAGGGTTACAGATGTGCATGGCAACACCCAGATAATTAAGTGGGCTCATGAGATTAGAACTCAGTGGCTTTAGTTCCCCTCAGACCCATCATGATTGTGTAGGAAGCTCTCTTAATTTCTCCAGCCCTCCCAGGTTTTATATCTCTGGTTCTCAAGTTCTAGATGCTACAAGGATGTCATATTTGCTCTTCCTTTTTTCTTCTCCTGTATATATTCTCCTTTACTAGGATATTTCTCATTGAAAGAATAATTGTTTCTTAATTCCTGAGCGATGCTGTCTGGGCAAGTGACAAAGGAAGAGCAACAATTGTGGTAGAAGTTGCATTATAGTTATCAGAAGAACCCCTCTGGGCAGATTTTGACATGGTCCCTGTTGAAATAACTGGAACCATGATCAATATTCTTTCTGCAGGATAATGTTCAGAAGTTAGTATTTTCATGGTCCTTTATGCAAAAAAAAATGTAACAAGAGAATATGAAAAAGTTAATGGAGTCCAAACCTGGAGGTTGAGGGCAAGTTAGTGCTTAGAAAGGGTGGTGTGAGAATGGAATTTCACTGACGTCTTCATTTTATAGATTCTTCAGATTCTGATTGCCCTGCTGATTCTCAGCTTGGGAGTAATCATAATGAGTGTCATGGTGCCATTTTATGAGTCACATCCCATTTTGTCTAACTTGGCATACCCAGTGTGGGGGTCAGTGATGGTGAGTACAGCACTTTCTGAGATAAATGGATATGACATCTTTTGTAATGTCCTGAGTTTTAGAATGCTAACTTTGCCCTATATTTCTATAAAATGGATGGATATATATAATATTTGTACCTAGTTTCTTCATGTTCAAAATATCAACAAAACATAAACCTCATAGAAAGCTAGGTTGACAGCCATTCAATCAACACAGGATAAGCCAGTGAGACAGAAACCAATGATTCTCGACACAAAAACCCCTAAGCTCACAACATTAAAGCAGCCTTAATACTCATCCACCACGACTCAGGGAACTGAGCAGAAGAGGGGGTGGAAAGATTGTGAGAGCCCTGGTGGGGGAGATTATCAGAGGTATGGCACCCCTCAGTAACAACACACTTGGGCCAGGAGAATCGGGCTGAATACTAGGCTATCCATGGTTCCCTGCCACAAGGACTGATCCAGACGGCCCACAAAGGAGGATATCCAGCTGATTGGGGGTGAGGAGGGGGGCATTGGGGAATTGGGGGTAACAACTTATTATTTGCCCACTAAATAATGTAACTCATTATGGACAATAATATATATATGTGTGTATATATATTTTAAAAAGCTAGGTTGATTAAATACTTCATATGTATAAATCAAGATATAGGACAGAAACATGTAGTAAAAGACTCAAATCAAAATGGCCTTGATAGCATTGTTTCAAAACAGACTTAGTGGCTAGTCATTTGCTTGGTTAATTAATTCAGTGCTATAAGAACTTTATTAAGGAAACTTGACAGAGCCTATTGGATTTCACACATATTATTCATAAGTATTTATAGATATGTACTATCAAATCAGTTATAGAACTTTCCTTTATCCACTTGAATTTTAACAAAGATTCATCACTGTGATTTAGGAAAGGTTCCTAAATTTGTAGGAAACTGGAGAAAATGAGGAACATTTTACAAAGAAGAGGTGACTCACCTGATTAGGTAAATCATTTATAGTGTCTAAGTCATCAAATAAAAGCTTAACAAATAGCTATCTTAGCAAATGGAATATCAGTCAGGTACGTATTTTTCTAAGTTCAATAATACCTCAAGATAAAACATAAGGTAGTTTTCTTAAAAATTAAAAGTACAAATTGAGTATGAAATATCAGATTTGATGTGCTGTGGAGAGAAAAATAAGTTACAAACTGTATTTATGTTACAATCAAAAGAATGTGGGCATTTACATTTATTTATAAAGTTGCAGATGCGGGCGGTAGAGTTTTATTCAAGGACTTGCTTTCTGCCACACTGCTCCTGTTCACAGCAGATTACAAGATTTGAAGAATAGGGTGGTAATCTTCTTCTAAAATATTGCACAACAGGTAGCATCTTACATATCACATACTATTAATGTTAATAATAAGTTTCATTAAACAATTGCAGGCTGAGGCTCAGTGGATAAAGCAATATGACCTGAGTTCAGATCCCTAGCACCCATATAAAGGCTGAGTGAGCATGGCAGGAGGTAGACATGGGATCTCTGGGGCAAACTGGCTAGCTAGATCAGCTAAATCATGAAGCTGTGGGTTTTAAGTGAGAGACCCTGCCTCGGTGAATAAATGGAGAGTCATAGAGGAGGAACTGATACCAACTTCTGGCTTCCACACACACATACACCTACATACATGCAAATACACACACACATACCAAACACATGCAAAGAATTATCTGGGTTCCCTACCGAGGATTTTATTTGTGCAATCCCATTTCATTACTTACAAACGTCTGAGGGATTATTATAATTATCTTTATTTTATAGATGAAGAAATTGGGACTTAAAATGCTAAGGTCTGTGTAACTTCAGAGTTGCATACCTCTAATGACTTTAATAGTGCTTGTCCATTGAGTGGGTATATCCTACCAGATGAGCATTTCTTCAGTTGATGGGTTTTTGTTTAATTTTATTTTGCTTTCCATTGTTCTTTTATTCCTAAACTTCAACTATGAAGTCCCTCTTTTTTTTCTGCCTTATACTGAATAGGCACCAACATCCAGAACCAAGCTTTGGTTCTAGGATTCCTGTGGATACCTAAAATCAAAGTATGGCTGCACAAGGTCCTCAAGTCAGCCCTCCTTATCTGCAGGACTGAGACCTGTATAAGCACAATCATTTGTCTTATTATTATGTACATGTATGTATATGCATACATTTCTATGTATAATGCATTCCCACATAACTCAGACTATACATTTTTGTATAATCTAAATAATTTTCCCACCCAGCTTCTGTTTATTTGCAATACCT
Organism: Zapus hudsonius; assembly: GCA_004024765.1. Lineage (NCBI taxonomy): Eukaryota > Metazoa > Chordata > Mammalia > Rodentia > Dipodidae > Zapus > Zapus hudsonius. Next base: position 7,741 of record PVHP010042126.1, read on the forward strand.
TCTTCACCTTGGTGTCAGGCTAGGGTTACTTCAGAACTGGAATTCAAAGATTTGCCTTTCAGTGCAAAGAACTCTTCTACCATAACTACTGGTTTTTCTCTTGAAAAGCTTTCGATTTTTTTCCAGTTCTTTCTCTATTTCTGTGAAAGTAACAATTATTTGCAAACTTTTCTTCTGTTAAACATAAATATTTGATTTATGCATTTTTAGTTAAGTTCTAATTTCATGTATTTTTAAGTTTTACGTACATTTTTCTTTTATTACTAGTTTATTATTTCAGGGTCCTTATCAATTGCAGCAGGAATTAGAACTACAAAAGGTTTGGTGAGTAATGTTTCTGTTTATTTTTTCTACTCAAAGAGAATACCGGTCAGACATGTATATTTCTGGTATAGAAAATAGTGTAACTTCACTTGGGACAGGAGGATCAGGTTGAGTACTAGGCTATCCAGGGTCCCCTGCCACAAGGACTGATCCAGACGGCCCACGGAGGAGGATATCCAGCTGATTGGGGATGGGAAGGGGGCACTGGGGAATTGGGGATAACAACTCATTGTTTGCCCACTGAATAATGTAACTCATTATGGACAATAAATATATATTTAAGAAAAAAAAGAAAATAGTGTAACTTTATGTTATTTTTAAAAAATAACTTAAAATGTCTATATTTATGGTATTCTTTGACACACATATATGTTTTATGTATATATGTAAAATTCATATATATATGAATGACATAATCAGGCAACTAACAAAACTATCTCTTTTATTTTATTTAAGCTACCTCTTTTATTTGAATGTGAGAATATCACTTAATATTCCTTGTGTATTGTTCAAATTAAACTCTTGTCAGATATACAGTTAACAAATAGCATTTACATTAAAACAATGTGCTATAGATTCCAAAGGGTCAGTTAGATAATCTATAGAAAAAAAGACAAAAGAAATAGACCAAGATGAAGCTGTAAATGCCCATAGGTGACTCTATTATATTCATATGACATTTATAGTAGCAGAACAACAGTGAGAATTTAAAATTAACTATACCAATCTATTATATGTGATACATATGTGTGATACAGAAATTGCATATATATGCTACTAACAACTAAACTTTCTAATGACAAAACTAACAACTAATTGGTATTAAATTCAAAATATTTATGTAGGATCTATGAAAAATACATTGAGAGACAAAATTATCAGTTTTTTTCTCCCAAAAAACCACAATTAATCACAGGCCATTGAACATAGCAACTAGTTAGTTGATTCAAATTTATATAAAAATCCAAAGTGACAATAAAGTCATGAATCTTGAAGAACAAATGTTTGTGTGTTACTTTAATTCATGTATGGAACTATTGAGCTGAACTAATACAATTCCTTGAAACAGATAAATATAAAGAAATCTCTCTTTGATATTGGTTTGGTGATAATTTTGTGGCTGCAGCATCTGAAACTTATTGCAGAGATTTTTCCGACTTTTCTGCAGCCCACCTGCCTGATGTTTCTACCACTGCATTATTAAAGAACTTTGATTTATGATTCTCTTTTATCTATTACTATAAAAACTTTATGAAACTGTTAGCACTTTAGAACAAGATATTTGTGGTAACCTGAGCTCACCTTAGTCAAAGGCATTTTTAACCAGTTATAGTCAAGTAGTTGTCTGGTAATTGAATTGCTGATCTTAAAATGAATATTTGGTAAGGTAGGCCTGAAAGAAACTTTATGCATATACACAGAATTCCTGAGAACTAGTATCAAGTGTGTTTAGTCAAACACACCTTGAAATTTGAAATCAGTTTCATGACAATAGTACCAACTACAAATGTTGCACAGTATTTATTGACTTAAGGACATGTTCATTTTAACCACATCCAGAAAACGCTAAGGTTCTTACATAAGAAGAGAACATTTAAAAGATAACTTTTACGTCAATATGTCTTCCATAAAGTACCAATTTTTTTTCTTAGCTAAAGACTATATTAGAGAGCCAATTTTTTCCTTATTATTTTTGTTCAAAAATAGGTATCACTTGGAGCATGATCAATATAATCTTCCTAATCTAGTGTTAACCTGTTTTCCTAGTGTTTCAAAATAAAAACTATTGAGATGTACCTGGTACGATCGCCCACTAAACCTCTGGTGTGTTTTTCTGACCAATTTTATTTCTCATGAAAACTCTCCCTTTTTTCACAAGACAATAATGTACAGAGAGAAACATGAAGCAGAAATAGAAACTAGATTTAAAAAGGCATGGAAGACAAGTAACAGAAAATGACAAGAGGTCAGATCCTTGCCGCAGAGGAAAGTGGGAGAGAGACATATGTGGTAGTCTAGCTCAAATGTAAAGGGCAATAAATTGCTGGAACGTAATGGCGAAATTTGTTTGATGTGCCTATCAGGGTCATATGAAGACTGTAGCTTGGAAATGACAGCATTATATTTGTATTTTGAGAAGAAAATAGAGTTGTGTTGTGGTTAATATTGACTGTCAATTGACAGGATCTAGAACAACCTAGTAGAGAAAATGCTGAAGATATCTTTGGGGGAGTATCTAGATTAGGTTAACTCAGTGCAGGTAGTACCATTGTGTAGGCTGGGGTTCTAGACTACATAAAAAGAAAGGACAAGCTGAGTGCACGTGCTAATCTCCCTCTGCATCCTCACTGTGGATGCCTCAAGCTCCTGTTACCAACCCTTCTTAAGCTCTCAGATAAAATAAACTCTCTCTCCCTTTAAATCAGGTATTTGATCACAGAAAGGACAAAAGCAACTAATACAAGTGGGCAGTGCTATAAGGAAATAAGCATTGAAATAACCTCCATATTCCATTACAGAAATTATATACAGGTGTAACATCTGCTATAATGACTATAGAAATAATATATACAGGGTGAAATCTGTTGGAAGTGAAGGCTTAAAATGACTGATGGAGATCTTTGTTTTGATTGTTGTTCATTCCTTTCTAGGTACAAAGCAGCCTGGGGTTAAACATCACCAGCTCTGTGCTGGCTGCATTAGGGACCCTGTTCAGTATAATCAGCCTTGATATTTTGTCATTTGAATACCCTATCTGTACACATGCTCAGATATCAGAATATTGCATCCTGACTATGTTCATCTTAGTGGTGAGTGCTTTCTCTTTTCATGGGTGATAAGGTGGACACAGGCTGGGGAATAGTGGCTCTGGGAAAAGCAACGATTATCATTCTGCAATTGCTGAATCACTTGAGAAAGTTGGAAGTGACTGAGAAACAGATCAATCTTTCCTTTAGGAATCCAGTTCAAATCTCATCTCTGGTCTTCCTTTATAAGTGATGACATCAAATGGGAAGAAAGCTCAGAGTTATAGAACAGGGGTGTTCAGACTTTAGGCTTCTCTGGGCCACATTGGATAAAAAAATTTTCTTGATACTCACACTATGATCAGGAAAAATAAAGCAATTGGAAAATATGTCAATGGAATTTTAGAGATTAGAGCCACTAATTTTAGATTTTATTATTTAATGATGGATGACAGTACTGATGCTGAAAATAAGACTCAACTTGCAATTTTTTAATTAGAGGTAGACAAATATATCCAAAGAAATAGCTTTGTTAGTGCCATTAGAGGAGGCAACCAAATCAAGATATCTGTACAAAGCATTGAAAATATATACTAAATATTTTTCTTTGTCTACTATTAATATATCATGGATAGTTACTTACAATGCCCTGGCAATGGTAGATAAAATAGAGGGACTTGTAAAATTATAGTAGACAGTGCAATTGCTTCCCCAAACTCACATCTAATAAAGTATCACTGATTAGTATAACAAAAATTATGCACTAAAGCATTAAAACAGATAATTTCATGAAAATTAACATCAGCATTATACATTTCATGAGGACCAAAGGATTAAATAATTGAAATTCCTTAAAAGTGCTGTTGTGACTATGGTGACACCATTTACTTTATGGGGGAAAGGGTAAAATAGGTAATTCAAAGCCAAGCACTAAAAAGATTTTATGACTTGCAAGATGTCTTCTAGATACTTATATCATCAAACCAAAATTTGTGTGAGAACTTGATGATGAAAACTGGCTTGCAGGTTTAGCATTTTTAGTAAATTTAGCCATTCATTTAAATGAATTAAACATGTGTCTTCAAGGTAAAAAATAGCTTTATCTATTACAATGCCACACATCCAAACCAAATACTTCCTTGAGTTAGTCTATGCTAAGCTAATTAACATTTCTTGAAATTGTTCAATACTCACAATAATAAATAAGTTTTACTTAATCAGCATAAGAATTAATTTTTTTCCCAACATCACACATGTAGAAATTAGCAAAAGCAATTTCTGGAATATCAGACTCCAGAACTTCTAATTCCCTGTTGTTTACTATTGTTTTGTGTAATTATTCTGAGGAAGAATCATATATTCAGTTTTTAAGTTTCCTCACTCAAATTTTGATAGGGAGTCAAATATGGACTAGGGTCTGGAGAGGCATTTGCTTCCAAAGTTTGATGGCCTGAGTTCCATCCCCCAGTACCCACACAGAGAAAGATGTGCAAAGTGGTGCATGTATCTGGTTTGGTTGCAGTGTCAAAAGTCCCTGGAAGGCCCATTCCCAATCTCATTCTCTCTCTTTCTCTCTGCTTGCAAGTAAGTTAAAAATATTTTTAAACATATAGGAGGAAGCTGGTTCATGGGTCCTATGTCTCTCTCTCTCTCTTCCTCTCTGCTTACAAATAAATAAATATAAACATTTTAAAAAGCAACCCTGTAGCTGGTGTAGCTGCTTCTGTATTCACCTTTTCCCCAAGGATCATAACTTCCTATTGATTGTGTGAACATTCTTCTGTGTCTTCAATGACAATGAATTAGGGCTTCCTGAGAGCCTCAGCTCCAGATCAATTCCTATCTTGGGATCTTCATGGCTAGTCCATAGGGCTATATATCCATAGTTAAGCACAACATTAGAGAATTAATACCTCGGGAGACATAATGAGGAGAATAGTTCTTTCTCTTCAGAGAATGCCAGTCTTCCTAGCAAGAGAAAATTTAAATACTGAAAAAAATGTTTAAAATTGATAAAGGCCACAGCCATTCAATCAACTCAGGATAAGCCAGTGAGACAGAAACCAACGATTCTTAACACAAAAACCCTTAAGCTCACAACATTAAAGCATCCTTAATACTTACCCACCAGGACTCAGGGAACTGAGCAGAAGAGGGGGTGGAAAGATTGTGAGAGCCGTGATGGGGGAGATTATCAGAGGCATGTCACCCCTCAGTAACAACACTCTTGGGTCAGGAGAACCCGGCTGAAGACTGGGCTATCCATGGTCCCCTACCATAAAGACTGTTTCAGATGGCCCACGGAGGAGGATATCCAGCTGACTGGGGATGGGGGGGGACAATGAGGAATTGGGGATAACACTCATTGTTGGCCCACTAAGCAATGTAACTCATTATGGACAATAAAAAAAATTGACAAAGGCCTGAGCACTAAATTTATATATGATTCAACTTGCAAATTTTTTATTATTGGTAGAGAAATATATCTAAAGAAATAGTTTTGTTAGTGCCATTTAAGGAGGCAATGAAGTCAAGACATTTGTACAAAGCATTAAAAACATATACTAAAAATTTTTCTTTGTGTACTATCAATATATCAGGTATAGTTACTGGCAATGATAGATAGTTACTGGCAATGATAAATAAAATAGTGGTACGTGTAAGATTATAGTAGACAGTGCAATTACTTCCCCAAACTCACATCTAATGAACTATAAAATATCATTAATACACCAAAAAATTATGCACAAAAGCATTAAAACAAATAATTTATATATTATCATATATAAAATATATAAATATATATTATATATGATAAATCAATGTTATAAAATATGAGAGCTCTTTGTAGGAAAAAAAATGCTTAGTGAGAACACTATCTGGAATTAATATGAAACTGCCAGTGATCAATTGCATCTCACTTAGGAAGACTAAATTTTTGGAATTTTCAGTGATTTGACTGCAAATTGAACTCATTGCCTATTTTGTAAATAAAATATAATTAAAACATAGCTGTGCCCGATTACATAGCATTATCACTTTTATATTGTAATGTTAGAGTTGAGTGTCTGTGACACAGATGTTCTAGGCTACTAAACCACATAGAAAGTTGGCCAGCTCCTGGTCTAATTTCTAAAAGTAAACTCCTTAGAGATAAGGGAGATAAGTAAATTGTCAAATGCGCTGCTATACTTCTGTGCCTCCAACAATGCCTGGTATAGAGGAGCTTCTAATTCTATTGGAGACTTGAATAAACAAAAAATGAACACAAGTCTCTCAAGGGCCACTGATTCTAGAACTCTTCTATGCTGAGCCACTAATCTACCAACTTTTCCCACAGTAGAGGAACCTTCTCTAATCATGGATAAAAAGAAATACTTAGACCATAGAATCTCATGCATGAATCCAAAGTAATGAATGGCAATAAATGTGCTAACCAATATTCCTCAAATTTAACCCTGCTTTTTGGCTGAAGATAAGCCTAAAAGCAATTCTCTTTGAACTTGAGTTAAAGACCAAGTAAACTTGGAGATCATTTTGGAATTTTTTAATGTTTGGTATAACAAAGTTCTTCTAATTTAGTAGACAATTAAAATTCATTTTCTTTTAATTCTAGAACTTAGAAGTTTGAAAGGGGTCTCTGTAGGCTAAAACCAAAGGACTGACAGGGCTAAATTCCTTTGTGAAATCTGTAGGTGTAATCAGTTTTTTTTGTTTGTTTGTTTTTGCATTTTCTGGCTTCTAGAGGCCATCGACATTACTTGGTTTACTCTAGCGTCTATCTTAAAACTGTGAAATTTTTTTCAAATTTCTCTTTATCCTTGACTCTTTGCCTCAGCCACCTGTAAGACTATTATACTTATTTTAGGTTCAATGAAAAATCCAGGATAATCCTCTCATCTCAGCTAATAAGCAAGATGTATTCCACCTGAAACCAGTTCTGTTTTACCACAAAATCTGACATATCCACAAATTCTTGATAATTAGGGAGTGGAACATTTGTGGTATATCAATATTCTGTCTGTAATGGGGTGAACCAGGGGTTAGAATTTAGATAACACCCAGCAAAAATTCCAATGCACCCCAAAGTTTAAAGAGTATCCGAGTTCTTGTCTACAAAGTTAAAGAATTAAAATCATAGACAACAAGATAGTAAGGTATAGTGGGAGACTTTATTATTGAAGGGAACATAGGGAGTTACAGAGTTCTCCAGCCACCAGTGTGGGGAGAAAAACGTGGAGAGTTTAACAGAACTTATGTTGTTCAGCTAAACAAGCAGAAGAAGAAAAAAAAAA
>PVHP010042127.1:0-15114 GCA_004024765.1 Zapus hudsonius
AAGGAACCAGTGGTTGGAACCAGGGGTTGTCAGGCTGATCTAATTATTCACAGGCTTAGACTATCTCCCCTACTACTCATGGCCCCTCTTGCCAGGCGACGCTCACTACTTTCTCAATAGGTTACAGTATGCTCGTAAGGATTTTATAGTTTTGAACCTAATATGGTTTATCCTCATGCTTAAGCCATTCCCCTCCCCCCATCCCTTACCCCTCATTCATAACGTCTCACTTCTTTCTACTAGTCTGCATAAAGAAAACAGTTATCCTGGTTAAGGACCACATATGAGGGAGAATATGTGGCGTTCTATTCTCTGTTCTTTTGAGTGATCCCTTAGTAAGATCTCCTCAAAGTCAGACCATTTTTTCCTAAATTTCAATATATCACTTTTCCTTTCTTTTTAGTGGTGTTGTAGTTGTCATTTGGTGCAGTTTCCTCAGCTGGTGTAATATTCTTGAGTTGAGGTCTGCCCATTTCGATTCCACTTGAGGTGGTTGGCAGAATGCCTTTGAGATATTGCCTCCTGCGAGCTGGTCAACGCTGGTGACTTCCAGTCGTACGGATCCTGTGCTCGGAGGTACCTGGAATTCAGCGGGCAGTCGCAGCTTGTGTCCACGATCTGGATCCCTGCTGAAAACCCTGGCCCTTATTTCCCGAGGTGTGCGGCTTGTCTGCTAGTCAGCCGTCTTCCCCCCAAATTATCTTCTTTTCATCTTCCATTTGTTAGCATCGTTCTTATTCCTAATTAATCCTAATTCTTTCCTTTATCACTTTTAAAAAGAGATTCTGTTTGTATTTTTCATAATGCATTGAGAGAGCCAGGGATGACTCAATTCCACCAACAAGTCACTGGATGAAGACTGACATACTGGCAGGAGACAAACCACATCTAGCCTTCACACAGGGCCCAAATGAAACCTACAAGAAAGTGATGAGACAAACAGGAGCTTATTCTGATAACCCATAAAAGGTCAATGGAGAAAGACACCAATGATACCCATGACAACCCAGGGCAAAGATACTTAAGAGATACTTAAGATCTCAGCAATAAAGCAGATTCAAAACTCACTCACTATGACTCAGGGAACTGAGTGGAAGAGGGGGCAGAAAGAATGTAAGAGCCACAGTGGGGGAGAATATCCAGAGACATCGCCCCCCTCAGCAACAATATACAAGGGGGAAGAAAAAAAAAAAGAATGAAAAACTGGCTACCTCTGGTGTAGTTCATACCGTTATCCTATGGACAGATCCAGTATGTGCACCAAGGAAGTACCCCAGTGGGTAGGGGACAGAAAGTAGGGAAACGGTGACACATTCACAAGAGTTACTCATATAATGTATGTAATTATTCATAATAAAGATATTTTAAAAATAAAATTAAGTTAGTACTAAAAAAATCCATTGGGTTAAATTAGGTTTGCATTGTCATGGCTGGAAAGAATATAAGATCAACCTGAATTATTTCATAATTATTTTATGACGTTGAATGTCACATTGGATTGCTATTGTTCACTTAACCCTGTGATGGAGATATTAACAATTGTATTGGGTCCTCATTATGGAATTGTGATTTTTATTCTTATGTCACAAATTTCATACCCTTCCTACCTACAAGAAAAACAGGCAGGCATGGGAAGAAGATTTCTTTCCCCTTTACAGAGCCTTAGGGTGGGGTATTAAAACCGTATCCCAGACTTTTTGGGTTCCTGAGTCTTTGGGATTTCTTTCCTGCACTGCCCTCCCAGGAAGTGACGTTCACTTCTAGCTTTCCTGAACTTCTTTATATCCTGCCCCCTACTGAGAGGGCTGCCTTCCTGTGAACAAGATCAGGAAATTTTTAATTTTTAATTATCCCCAAGATAATTAAAAAGATCAAGTTGACAACAAAACGTAACCATCACAGTGAGGATAAAACAATTACTTCAGTTTGTACTAATAGCTAGGCTAGAACAGTTTCCCAAAGGATAAATAGGAGAAAGAAGAGATTGTATTTATCTGGCTCACTAGGTTACTCAGGGAGAGTAAAGTATTTGAGATGTATCTTGAAAGTGTGTAAGATTTTTAAGAGGTGGAGATGGAGTTGAGAAAAGAGCATGAACAGAGACTTAGAATGGTGTATGTGTGTGTATGTGTGTGTGTTTGTGTGTGTGTGTGTGTGTGTGTGTGTGTGTGTGTGTGTGTGTGTGTGTGATGTGATGTTTGGCAGTGAATCTAGGGCCTCATACATGTTAGATTTGCTAAGTAATTATTGAACTCTATCCCAAACCATTTTTTTATGTTTTATTTTGAGACTGAGTTTTGATAAACATTCCAGGCAGGCCTTGAACTTGTGATTATCCTTGCTCCTTCTTCCTATGTAGCTGGTATTACAGGCCTGTGTCACCAGGCCAGTTGGAATGATAATTGAAAATTAACCAAATGTAGGGATTTTGAGCAAAAATATCACTATTTGTCTAAAGCAAATGAAGTGCTGTGTAAGAGATAAAATAATAAAAGTGATATTAACCAAAAGGTTCTTTTGATTTAAAAATCAAAAAATTGTGATAATTCATTTTTACCCCCAAGTAAATGCTGTTGAGACTAGTGAGGAATAAGTTAATTTTGAAAAGCCACATGGAGTTGAATTTACATCCATTAGTGAAATCTGCACAGATTAATTATAAAAATGAGATAAGAGTTTGAAAACAGTACCTCGTATGCAGTATATGCAGGATGCATGAACTAATTAGAAAACAGAGCCTGACAATGGGCTGCATTGCAGTTTCTCTGCACTTAAGGGGGTCCTATCTGTTATTTCTCACCTGGGCCTCTGGACCTCTATATAGAGCCATGGATGGTCCACATGATCTGTTGTCCTATACCAAGTAGATCTTAGACTTGAAAGAATTCTGGAAAGAAGAGACAAATGGATTCATTTCAAGTTATAGGTAGCTGGTAGAGAGGTTTCAATCTTACCTAAAACTCTGAAAGTCACTTTGCTTGAAGGAGATATTTTTCCAGATTTAGTCACAATAAGCTCCATGCTACTGCCACCTTTGTAAGCACAGGTGTGGAACAGGTAGGAGGGTTGATTACATGATTTCCTCATTTTTCAGCTAATACAAAGAAAAGCTGATTGCTCAGAGTCTAACAATAGGCAGCAGCTGTGGGTTCACTCAACAATTACTGGGAGGGAACATGTTCTCCCTCATGGGTATATTTAAATCAGAGAAGCTGCTTTATGGAAGAGAGCTCAGAAGAAATTGCTGCTGTAGGTGGTCTTCCTTAAGAAGCCCAGGCATGTCCAACTCACCTAAAAGATCAACTACATTATTGGAGTAGGTATTTTTTAAGGGAACAAAATAATTCCTTCAAATTGAAGGTGTGTCAGAAGCTGGCAACTCCAGTGGGATTCATGGAGGGGATGATCCCAGCTGGAAGAAGGCAAGTGGAAGCACCAGTGGTAATTGAAAGGCAGAGCAGGGCTGAGCGCAGTCTTTTATTCCAGTCACAAGGTGTTTATATATGGAGTACATGGACAGGCACACTCCATACAATGGCACACTCCATGCAATGATCTCATCGACACATGCACACACAGACACACTCTATACAAAGATCTTATTCACAGCCATCTTGTGTGATTGGCCAGAAGTCAAGCTTACTCAAAGTATATCCCCTACAAGGTTCTTGCCTAATGCTTTTGTTTTGTTAATGAATCATTGTCCATTGGTTGAAAGGACTCAATACTCAAGTGTTTGTAGCTATTGATCACTGAAGATCCATTAGGAAATACATCAGTCTCTGGAATCAGCAAAAAAAAAAAATCACTTTATTTATATTCCTTCTGGATTACAGCGTACATTGTTTTCCACAGTGGGCCAGACATTGTAATAGGCACTGGAGATATAAGGACACTCCCTGTCCTCAGGGATTTTCTTTTCTGAATGGGAGAAAGTAGTGAGTCCGATTCCAGAGATATACATAATGTGTAATATAGCCGCCAAGGTGGGGTTATTGCAGGTTGTGTTTTCTTCACCTCTGTGCTCACGTGTTTCTTCTAGAGCCTTCTTGGTAGATCACAAGAAGTCAGAAGTGTTTTGAATTTATAACAGCAAGAGGAAGTGTCACATAACGCTGTGAGAGTGTAAGATTCAGCCACTGAGGAAGTCCCAACAGCTACAGGGCCTTCTCCCCACCACTGTATCAATATGTATGACCCCACCCACTTCGATGATTGGAATGAGTCTTTGGATGGTGCTAATTTCTTCCTCCTCATCATTTCCCTCTTGCCCCTCCCACTTTGTCTTTCTCTCATTTGCTGTCATTTTGAATCAGGCTAGAAAGAAAATTATGGAACACGGGAATGGAAAGGAGCCCCTCAATAGCTGTAAAGCAGGAATGCTAGCAGTTAACATTTGCTGTGGAGGTTGCTGACATAGAGATAGTATTCTTTCAGCGGTAGCAATGATGCAGGCTTCAGACCTGAATTGATATAATCTTGAGTAGGAAGGGCCTCATTCTTTTTTTCTGCACACTTTCTGGGAATCTCAAATAAGACTTATCCTACCTTCCTGTGTCCCAGGAATCTAGAATTTTTCCTTGCCATCTATAATTCTGTCAGGTGGTCCACAGGAACCACCCTGAGATCTCATTTAGATTTCTTAGCAAAGGAAAAAGATAAAGGGAACTCCTCAGGCTGCAGCAGGTGAAGCATGTTGCTGGTCTCTGTCCATCTTGCTGCTGGCAGTTCCTCTACTTTGGGGAATCTGTGCCAAGCTGAGTAGTTAAGAACCATTTTATGGGCTGTGCAAGTCAAATTTCATTGGACAAAATGGGGAAAGCAACAACAGAACTATATCTTCCTGGCTCCTGCTTTTAGGTTAAGAAGTAATCACTGTCTTCCTGTAGAAAGACACAAAATCAGAAGGCAATGTTTGTCCCTAATCTGTCCTGAAGATGGTATGGTGTATAAAATCCAAGAAAAAAGTCTGAAGAAGAAATTACAACAAAAAAACTGGAAGTGCTACAAGCTGAGGAAACTGGAGAAATCCATCTTCTGGGATACTTGGGCCATTTTTTTTTTAGTATTAAAATGGAATTGAATTCTTTTGCATTGGGTATAAAATTAAATGACATTCATTTTCATTTTCATTCAAGTTTCAGTGATTTATTTTATTTATCTTATTCTACTTTATGATTTGTGTGCTTATTTATTTATTTATTGAGCCAGGGTCTCACTTTATAGCCCAGGTTCATCTGGAACACACTATTTAGCTCAGGTTGGCCCCAAATTCACAATCTTCCTGTTTTAGCTTCTTAAGTGCTGGGATTATTGATGCATACAATCAGTTGGCTTGGCTACATTTTATTTTATTTTGTTTTTATAGGTACTTCTGTTTCTGTAATACATGATATAATCTGACATAACAATGCAGTAAGAAAGTCATGTATAACTTCTTCACTGGCATCCTATCCTGACTCCTTTTTATCTCCTTAATGGTATATATATATATATATATATATATATATATATATATATATATAGAGAGAGAGAGAGAGAGAGAGAGAGAGAGAGAAGGATGGTGAGAAAATGGGTACACCAAGGCCTTTTGCCACTTCAAGTGAACACCAGATGTGCCACATTGTGCATCTGTCTTTACGTGGGTACTGGCAAATTGAACCCAGGCCATCGGGCTTTGAAGGAAGTGCATTTAACTGCTGAGCCATCTCTCCATAACCTCTACCTTTTCCTTTTTCATTCCCTCATAGATACTAGGACCACCAACATTTCTTTGGTCCTCCCTCCATCAAACGCTACTTCTGGAAGGCATGCAGAAATGTTCATCATAAGGGGAAGGTGACTGATGACAACTCTAAGAGCCATTGGCTAGAGGGGTATTCAATGGAGTTAGAGGAATAAGTTTCCACATGAAATGTTTTGCATCTGCCAGAGATATTTGGGGTGGGGACACGATTGGCATGGGTTGGAAACATTTTGATTTCTGCCTAATATACCTAATATATTGTGGTTCTGTGGTATTTGGTTTAGCTTTGTCTCTGACAGCTCAATCTCCTAATTAGATTTTTCTGAGACAGGTACTGAAATTAAGAATATGGGTATTTTCATTGATTTATTACTACTAAAATCACCCCCAAACAAGGTTTTTATTTAGTTTTCTTATTTTTTTGAGTGAGTAGCCCAGGGTTGCTTCAGCCTGCTAAGTGTTGACATTATAGGCATGAGCCCCCATCTGCCTCTCTGTGAAGTTCTCATTGCCATTCAGCCTTCTCTATTATAAAAGCCTAAATATCATTTCTACCTTTTTCTGCCTATAATTACCAAACTGTTTTTCATTAAGCATTGTGCTACTCCATTGTTATATTATCAGTGGCTTTCAGTATACCACTGGCCTGAAATGCAAGATCAACCATAATCAGAGTTTTTATGTTACATTTCCAATATGATTTTATACTGCAAATTCATATACATTATGCTTTAGCCAGGCACACTATTATGATTCTTTCAGTGCTCCACATACATGTTCCTCTTTCATCAAGCCCTATCTTTTACAACCCCTCTCTGTATTTACATTTAATGTATCTGCATTTGTTAGGGTATACATGGGGTAAAAAGAGATCATAGAGAACCTTAAAATTATGGCCATTTCATACTGGCAGTGTCTCCACTTTGCATGACTATTCAGGTAATTAGGCACCTTACCTATTGTCAAATCAAGCGCTCTTGCTTGACCATTCCTTAGGGTGTAGTCTTCATCAGAGAAGTCAAACTTGACCTCTTCATCCATGGCTACACCCAGAGAAAGAAGGATGAATGAAGACATGCTAATTTTCTTGGAAGCAGTGCATGGTGCTTTTGCTCATACTCCAATAACAGCATACTTGGAAAATTGCAAGGAAGGTGAAAGAATGCAGTCTAGACACATGTGTGGAAGAAATGGTGTTCAGTTTTGGTGACTGGTTAGACATCCGGGCGACACTGATAATATCTTTGTCAGTTGTCATCCTCTTTCTCCAGGCCTTTCCAGTCCCCTTGGCTGAAAGAGTATCTTCTTCCTCTTAACTATGCTAGTGCAGGGCTTCTCAATTTATTTCTGAATATAAGAATAACCTATGGATCTTTTAAAACTTCAGAGTCTGGATCAATTGGTCAGGACAAAGGTCTGAAAGTCTATAATAAGTTCTCACGTGATAGTCATGTATTCATCAGCAAAATATACTTTGAATTTACTAATCTGTTTGCTGTTCCACTTTTGGGAGGTGCAACCATTCTACCACATATTGACTATTAATATGCATATCTTAATGTCCTTACTAGGCAACTCTCATAATGGTGTCTGGATCTCTTTGTCATCTATCACTTTCACCCTGTCTCCTTCCAGCACCAATAATAGAGCCTCATACACTTAGTGGTATTTAACAACTATTTGAATAATTGATGGCTAGATTCAACTAATTCAAAGTTGAGCATAAACTTTAAAAGGGCAGCATGACTTATGCTAGATTCTGTACTATGCTTAGTATAATTACTTGTTTAAAAGTGAACAACCCTCTCTTGCACGATCTAGCCAGACTCACAGAGAACCTTGCAGAGAGCTGAGCTAAGTGAAATTCAGCAACTGGAAACCAAATTTTATCAAGGAGTTTCTTCTCCCTGTGCTGTGACCCTATCAAAAAAAATGCTAATCCCTATGTTTGGAATTCATTTCCAGAGAGCCTCTCAGTTTAACAAGAGTGATTTCTATCCCCACAACATTTTGTGTGCCAATTTGATCAATTGCATTGAAGAGATGTTTTTTTCTTCCACCTGGAAGCACTAAATGATCTTCCATTTGGAAAGTCTCAAGTTGGGTACCAATTAAAGCTGGATGAGAATAATTCCTCTCAGCTTTGCATCATTTTACCCTGTTCTTTTCTCAGTTCTGAATATGTACTCATGCTCTGGGCCTTGGAGCTTGGAGTGGAAGAAGAGAGGAGATAAAGTGGGCTAAGGTATAAAATGGAAGTTACTTTGTAATCTATCCCAGTCACGTGGAGCAAAGTAAGTAGACTTGAAGTGCCCTCATTCCATCCAGCCTGTATAATGAAACTCCTACCTAGAGCTATTTTCTATTTGGAATTTGTCATGGAATGAGATAAGAATTCCCTTCTGAATTCTGTATGAAGAAAGGCTTTACATATATATTATAAACTTACATTGACCCCTCTCTTTCCTGATAGAGATTATATATAAGGGTTTATAGTATTGTTAGCACAGTGTATTCTAATAAGTAGTTATTGCTTTTTGTGGTTTGAGTGTATCATGTCTCCCATAGGTTCAGCTCATGTGTTTAAAACCTAGTCCTCAGGTAGTGGCTCTGTTTGGGAAGGTTGTGGAACATTTAGAAGGTGGAGCCTTGTGGGAGGAAGGCGCTCAGTGGGAATGGGCCTTGAGGATTTACAGCGTGGTCCAAATCCCTATGTGCCCTCTGCTTTCTATCTGTGGATGCAGAGTGACTAGCAGACCTCCCACTTCTGCTGCTATGCCTTCCCCACCATGATGGAAAATATCCCTTAGAAATGGTGTGATGGATTAAACCCTTTCTTACTTTAAATTGCTTCTGGTCAGGTGTTTGGTCACAGCAATGAGAAGGTAATGGATACACTAGCTATAAATACATTTGATTTTTACAAGTATTATACATTTTTGTTCTACACGCCCTCAGTAAAAATTTAGATATCATAATTCAGGAACAGAAACATTCTCAATAGTGCTAGAACTAGGGTGAGGCAATCCATGCCACAATGGAACAAATTTTAAGGATATATTATCAATTATTGGTCCTGGACTAGTATGACCCTGAGTGTGAGTATGTTCTTAAGTTGTGTGTCTTAGCTGCCTTACTTTTCTTGTTTTGGCTTAGGTTATGACTTTTAAGATGTTTTCTGACATCATTTGGATAGAGGAGTCAATTCCAATATTATAATTTCTCTCTCTTTCTCGCTCACTCATGCTCTCACTCTCTCTGTCTCTTTGTCTCTCTGTCTCTCTCTGTGTGTGTATGTGTGTGTGTGTGTGTGTGTGTGTGTGTGTGTGGTATCACCAACAATAAATGAAAATGGAGTACAGCAATAATGATTATATTAATCCCATGGAGGTAAGACTGACATTCTTCTCATTTGCCTTCTGTAATGCAGCTAAACAAAGCCTTGCCATAGATTTATTTTTAAATGAACATGCATTAATTACTGGCTTTGATAATCTTCTAGAATTTAACTCTTGACATTTCTCTTTAGACTCAAAAGCCCTTGATATTTTTGACCATCAGTGATATATCTAAATGTAGAAAACATTCCTATCCAACTGCCTAACTATAACCCACTTGCAAGGCATATGTGAATACCACCTAATTAGCTGTGAAGAGCATTTTGGCATATGTCAGAAGTTAAAGCCACTTTCTTAGAGGAACTCAAACTCTGAATTTATCTTTATTAAGGCCTTGTCCAAATGATAAATATACACTGCCTCCTTGCTATTTACTGTTTGAAAATAAATCACTTTAGCATTGACTTGCTAACGGCTTTCTTCACTCAAAGGGTCCTCCAGCCTGAGAGGTCACATTGTCCTTCTTCACTAACAAATGCTGATAACCAAATAGAAGACATCATGCTGACCACGTAGTGAATGAAGAAGGAAATCCAGAGTGACAGTAAGCATGTCCCTTAGCACAGCCTATAAAAAATCAGTCTTACCAAGACACAATCTTATGTTCTGGAAAAAAGCCATCAAGCTGACCCAACCTGAGGGCCTAGTCAACAAGGGTCACGAGGAGGACCCTAGCCTGGATGAGTGGGAAAGAACGGGAGCGAGAGATGAGACCAAGACAGGAGTCTGATCAAGGCACAATAGTATAAGTTTTTCAAACCCTGTTGTTGTAGGTGGTCACAGTGGCCTGGTATTATTGTAATTAGCTGCAAATGGCTGGTTTCGGGAAGCACATAACATTGCCAGATTTCCGCATAGCTCAGGGTCAGTGGGGCAATGCCTCAGACTCTGACAGGACCTCCCTTTTTTGTTTGTTTGTTTGTTTGTTTGAGAGCATATGTTATTTTTGTGGGCTTGTAACCTACTCTCGGGGGGAGCAGAGGTCCAGACCCCCTCTTGTTGGTAAATTTACATTTGCCGCTTTTGCGAGGGGAAAGGAAGTGTTCTTCCATCAGCAAGAAACCCTTATGCAGTCGGACATGGCATCACAAAAGGTTCCAGAAGCAAGCATTTAGCTACCTTTTTGCACTCATTGGTGCACCCCATGTGGTAGGTGCCCAGGGCACTTAGGCCCATGCCCCCGGAACTCAGGGCAAGGTTCCCATAGGTTTTTTGCTCTCAATGGCTTCAGCCTCAGCCAATCTATGGTAATGGACCTGTATGGATCTAGAGGCCACCATATCCACTTGTTGTCTTACAAAGGCTACTATGCGGCTGAAAATACAGGGCCCAATCATAGCTATTAGAAGAAGGGCCGAAAGAGGTCCCAGAAGAGGAAGGAGGTAGGGAATAATACCTTGTAATTCCCACCAAGAGACGCTGTTGTCCTGAAGTTGTAGTTTTCTTTTTTCCAGATCTCTCTGTAATTCTTCAATTTTGGTTTTAACAACTCCACTTTGATTAACATAAAAGCAACATTTTTCATTCAAGAACATACAAAGACCACCCTTTTCAGCAGTAAGAAGATCAAGCCCCCGCCTGTTTTGCAGAGCCACTTCAGCTAAAGAGTTAACCTGATCCTGCACCACTAGTAAAATTTGTGACAAAGCCTGAATGTCAGAGATCATTTGTTCTTTCAATTCATGGAATAGGGAGATGGAGATTCCAAGACCTGCAATACCGGTTCCAATACCAGTGGTAATGCCTATTCCTACAAGGAGAGGAATGAAGATAGGAGTTTTCTTAGCCTGGGAGTGAACTTTCATGGTGATAGGGAGAGACTCAGACTCAGGGATGATATCTATATGGGGAAACAAGAAAACAATGGAGCAGGAGCCTAGGCCTTCTTTCGTACCGATGGCATACAAGCCATCTGGGCAGAGGAAAAAGGCATTATCAACAGGGCACACCTTAGAGGATGTGAGAGTGATATTATAGAAGGTGGAACAGTTAAAAAGGAATTTAGGTAAGTGGCCAGCATGGGAGCTTGGCAAACTTGTGTCGGGTCTCACTCCTAAACTCTCACATATTCCCCCCTCTCTTGAGGACACCCCAACTGCTGTTGGGAATGGGGACAAAGAAGTCTCTCTCTCTCGCCTATTTCCTGCTGAATAGGACACGAAGTTATTGCAGCTGGGGGTATCCCTCAGAGAGGGGAGGGTCCCTAGCTAAGGCCCAAGAGAAAGAGACCCCTTAACCATATATCATATTACCAAGATTTTTTCCTGTCTCACATTGTGAGGCAGGAGGTGGGGTAGCTCCCCCCAGAAGTGGGGAGTGTTGGAGAGTGATTCAGTGCCAGGTTGCTGTCCACCGTGGAAACTTGAGATCCATCTCCAGGATTGCTTATCAAATGGCATCATAGCATCTGACATGGTCTGAGACAGTTCTTGCATGTCTTGCAAAGCATATGACATATATTAACATTTATCAAGAGAAATAGATATAACATTTTATTTTAATAACAGCACAAGTGTTACTATAGACAAACATAGTTTTGAAGCATTTTCAGCAATAAATCCAAATATAGAGATCTAACCTGGAAGGATTAGATTAAGAACCATCCAGAAAGACAGCATCTATGTCTGAAAACATACCAATTATCCCGGAGGGCTTAGATACTCAAATTGTCCTCAGGTTTCTGAACTTGTATCCTGTAGTAGGGAATGTCTTAAAGAGTTAGTTTAAATACACAAAATAAGACAATTGTTGAAATAATATCTTAGATAGAGACTCTGTGATTACTCACAATAAGGCAAAGTTTGGTCCTGTCAATTCAGAAGAGCTGAATGTTAATATAACTCTTGGTGAATCTGTTTTTGAGAGAGAAAACCTTTGACAACCAATGTTGTTAGTTTAACTTTAGGCACTAATTAGCCTGATATATAGTAGAGATACTCACGAACATAAGACAATTTTCATGTTTTTTTCCATGGCAGGAATTTTACAAAAGCTTAACTAGAGTATTCCAATATATTTATCTAATAGGAGGATAGAAGCCACAATGGCTGAAATTAAACCTTAAAGTTACATAAGTCCCATGATGACCATTTGGTAGCATTATCATAAACAAATAGAAATGTTTTTAGATGTGAGAGCCTTATTTTGGAAAATTAATACCAGTAAGCACCCTTTACCTTTAAAACTTAGTTTGTCCAATAATTTACATATTGACAAAGAAATATAGTTAGCTTGGGTGAGTACCATAAGAATTCTTTTTGTACATTTCTTAACCCATGAACAATTTAGTATTTGTGAGCTTTTGGTGAATAACCTTAACCATGATAGTTAAACCTTAGCATCTAGAATAAGTTCTTGGAAGGGCCTGGCAACATTTTCCTTTGGGACAGTTTCCGCAATGTGTCCCCCTCTGTGTACCAAGGAAGCAATCCTTGGTGATGTCCTCTTTCCTGAAAGGGGGCCTTCCTTAAGCAACCTGTTATATTGATGCAGTTTATCCTTTTGTTTTATCTCCCTGGTCTTAATTTTTAATTTTGTATTCCCTTTTGGTAGAATCACTGTTGAGACATGAATTGAAAAGGGAAGTAACCATAGAAGGGAAAATAAAAGTTGATATCAGGTGTTTTTAATAACTCAATTATCTGATTTTCTTAAGAACAGCTCGAAATTCTAAGCAAGCCTAATAATGGAACTAGTTTTAAATATCCTTTTTTCTTAACTCATGGGTTGATTACTTTAGCTAGGACTAGAATTAGAAGTCACTGAGCCAAAAACTATAACTGGAGTGATCAAGTCCAGTGGTAGCCTTGGTCAGTTTACATGGTCTCACAAGCAAAAGAACAGTTGCACTCTGTTTATAAAACTTAGGCTAGAGAATCATTTAGCACTTATAGCTGACTTGGGGTGGTCACTCCTCTAAAGCTTATTATGACTAGTCCTTTTGCAAAAACCCAAAGCACTTATTATATTTACCAGAATTTAGATGTAGATCTTTTTCTTTCTAAGGATGCCAAATGAGTATAACCATTGAAAAGTGTCTCTAACCATTGAACAACCTGGTCCTTAACACACTTATAAGAAAGACACTTTTTAGGGATTTTTTTTAAGCAAGCAGAAAACATATAAGGCAATGTCTCTAACCATTGAGCAATAGATGAGAAAGGGAACCTTATGTCTTTCTCTTTGACTCAGTTTAGCTACATAATCATGGACTTTGGCACCATAAGGAAGATATAAATCTCCTTGTGTTTATTTATTTCCTTTACATTCGTCACAAACCAGTTGGCCAGACGGGTTTATGAGGAAGTATTGGAAAATATGTCTGTTTCTGGGTCTGTATCCAATGAGCTCTTTTGAACACAGAGTCAGATTGAGCACAATAATATCTTGATTTTTCTATTATTGTTTAGTCCAAGATTGAGAACCAGTACATATAGATGGCTCTTATAGAATTGGTGTCTAACACATATTTACCTTATATAGAATTTAGAGAAATTATACCAATCTGACTTAACCTTTACTTAATAGTAGAAAATATATATTCTGGTATTTAAACAACTAGGCATTTTTTGTATGTAACACCTCTATGAATAGAATTTTAAGAAATTGATAAACCATATAATACTTAAGACATCTCCTGTTAATAATTTCATGTTGCACATTTTGAAACAGTATAGGCAAAACAATGATCTCTGAGACAAGCTACATTCACATTTATCATATTTGAGAATGTTACCTTTGAAATCTTTGAATATATATGACAATTCACCCATTGGTAGAATTTTCAAAACTATCGGGGTTAATCTGGGAAGACAAAAAGTCTGTATTATAGTTAAAATCCAAACATGGTAGAATCAGGAAAATGCCTTTGAACAACCCAGAAGGAGGAAACTTTTATTAGTCCATTAAGCATTTTGTCATCCTCCTGTCTCAGCTCTGTGAAAATACCACATGTGTTACAAGGCTTAATTTGCTCTGAACAAATGGTTGCATAGAAAGGCTTCACAATTGATTAGAAATTACATTAATTTTAATTTATCCTTAAGCCGTATATATATTTATCAGTAACTTAAAAGTTCCCATTTATTTGAGCATCTCAGCAGGGCAGAGAAGGCCATTGTCTTTGGTCCCATCCTGCCTGGCCTGCCTCAGTGACCAGCTGATTGTGGCCTCAGCCATACCTTATGAAGGTATGCAGACATACCTTTTGCTGTTAGGTTGAAAGAGAAAATTATTTTATTAGCTTGTATTTTAGAATCATTCCAGTAAAAAGGCAAAGATAGTTTCTGGCCCTTTTGAAATTTAAAAAAAAAAAACCATTAGCACCCTTGGCTCCATGGCAAATCTTTCTGTTTTATTCCTGCCAGTGAATGCAGGGATGTCCCAAGTTACTCTGCCTGCAGTGAGACATTTTTGTCCTCAGTGTCCTATCTAGGAGCTGCCTGGGGCAGCCCACGTAGTACCATGAAGGCTGCTGAGCAAGGCTGCAGCGTTCCACACCCTTTGCTTCAGGGATTTCTCTAACCATTGAAAGATCAGCTTGAATTTATCCAGCAAGCAACAGAAAAGAAGCATTTTTGCCAGCTTTGATGGCCCCTTCCACCTCTGGAAGAGAGTGTCTGACTTGTAAAATCTTATTAATGGCATTCCAGTAGGAAAAAATCTCTACTGGGACCTTCTCAGATCTGAAAGTCTCATAATAACCCCAGAGACAGTTGCCCACACGGGCCCAACGATTTTCATTTATAGTCCCTTCCTGGGGGAAACAGGGACACACATCTTGGAGATAAACAAAAAACTTAACTAAATTTTTCTTCTTAACCTGATTTCCTCACACCCTGAATGATTCTTTAAGACCTTTAACAAACAACTCTTGTGAACTTTAGTTCTGACCCATTGTGACACGAATTTCCTACCTTGAGAGACTTCAGCCGGGTCACTGAGGTCCGCGAATTTTCTTGACTGCGCAGT
>PVHP010042128.1:0-15138 GCA_004024765.1 Zapus hudsonius
TTTCCTCTTAGTTATTTTCCCTCCACAGGGCCCTGCCCTACTTCTTAACTTTAATCCTTCACTTGTCCTTGTTGTATTTGGAGTTGAATCCGGTCTTTGTTCCCATTGCAACAGCCCTGTCTTGAATAAAGACTTCCTAACCACCTGTGAGAAGTGTCAGGAATAATTTTTATGATATACACCTTAAAAGATTCACAATCTTCTAACGCTAAAGCTTACTATATATGTATACATGTGACGTGAAAGCAGAAAGGAGGCTCCAGGGAGTCCAGAGGTCCAAGGAGGGAGGGGGTATCAGATAAGGGGATGGAGGAGAAGCAACAAAATCAGATTTTGCTTGAAAATGCCACAATGAAACCTCATACTTGTCTGCTAATTAAAAATAAATAAATGGGGCTGGGGAGATTGCTCAGTGATTAAAGATGCTTCCTTGCAAAGTGTGCTGCCTCTGGTTCAATTCCCCAGCCACTCATGTAAAACTGGACAGGTATTTGTTTACAGCAGCAAGAGACCCCAGAGTGCGTGGGTGCACACATATGCAAATAAACAAATTAAAAAATAAATTAATTAATAAAGAATAAATAAAATACTTAAAATTTTGCTTTCTTCTGCTCTTTCATTTTGTATTTTATTCCCAGTGGAGCTAAATATTAGTCTTTGTTTATTAATTACAGTTCCTGTTTCTATACTGTTCACATTCCTTGTGATTTTTATGAGCTTGTGTCAATTTTAGATATAACAGATATACCACATGTATTTCATATTTACCACATATATCTCCCTAGGCTGTGCACATTTGTTTTTCTCAACTTTGCTCTCCTGAGCTTAGAATTTTGTTTCTTTTTGTCTGCTTAGCAATATTTGCTTCTGTTTCTAGTTCATTGCTATTTTACTCCTTAAATATTTACTGTTTTAATCTATTAATTAAGTTTTCAGTTTCTTTACCCTCCTGGCTTTTATTTTGACAAGAAAGTAATAGTTTTAGAAACATGCAACTACAAAGCACAAAATAAGAAATATTTCTTATTTAAGAAAATCTTTCAAAAATAAATTTTTCATGATGCAAATGATGTCTTATGATTTATGTGATTTCCAGGTTTGGCTATTTATTTTATTATTTTCATACTTAAAATAGGGATGCACGAGGAAGCTAACCAGGATGATAGGCTTACCTCTGCTGTCACCTCCTGGGTCAGATGGTGATCCTATTAACTTCTCGTTATCAGAGTTGAGACAATAGTGATGGCAGCACAGTGTCCATGATGCAGGAATCCTGTCTTTGTTACTTTTCTTCTCACATCTCCTTATGCTCACAGATGAGAAAGAACCTTAAAAAACTTTATATATATATGAGAGACAGAGAGAAGAAGAGAGCATACCAGGGCTTCCTGCCACTGCAAATGAGCTCCAGATGCATGCACCACTCTGTGCATTTAGCTTTATGTGGGTACTGGGGAATTGAGCTCAGGCTGTCAGGCTTTGCAAGCAAGTACCTTTAACCACTGAGCCATTGCTCCAGCCTGATAAAGAACATTTGAGCCATAGTAGAATCAGGAATCTCAGCTGACAGCTAATTTTCTAAAGAGGCAGAGGTCTTGAGCCCCTCTGGGAGGCAAGGGAAAGGTTCCTACCATTAGACACCGAAACTCCTTTCCCAGCTTGACGTCACTAGAAGGGAGGAAGATGGTAAGATTCCTTCTGGAGCTATGGGTTGGATTATGACAGAGAAATTCTGTGTTCCATCAGCTCAAATCCACCTACTTCTCAGCACCCCTCTATCCATTTATCACAACCCCCTCGATCTGTAGGCTTAAAAAAACCCTTCCTGTAACTTCTCACTCCTCAGTCTATCAGCTTCCCAGAATGCAAAGATGGCCGTAAGATTTCCTCTTCAACTCTTGACTGACTTCCCCTGGCTCTGTAGTAGTCCTGAATCCACCAAGGACCTAAATGATTCCCTAGGCTCTGCTCCATCTTGGCTCACAACTGTCTCAGCACATCTTAGCCTCAGCTCTAACCAAGCATCCCAGAGATCCTGCAACTGTCAGTCACACTCTCCTGTGCACCTGGCTTATGCATGTGTTCATTTTGATACAGTCGCTTCCTCCCTCCTGTGCTCAGTACTCCACACCCCAACTTGGACCATCTCTGAGTCCTCCAGGCTGAGATGAGGATTCCCCCCAAGGTACCACATCTCCATCTCTGACCTATCAGAGCATGTCTTATCTGGCATGGTACTTACTGGCTGGTTTGTCTGGGTCACTAATGAGACCTTGACCTTGAGGGGCAGAGGCCAGGCATCCCAGTCCTCCAGTGAGCATCAGATTGAGTGAGGAAATGTCTATCAGGATCCCCAGTGCTGTCCCTACTGGCTAGGTGTTTGACAATCCTAGTCTTTCAAAAAATAAAAACAAAAACAAAATCCCAACTCCTCTTTGATTAGTTCTATGTGTTTTTCTTTTTGTCCCCACTTCATTGATTTCTGTCTGATCTTTGTAATTTATGCTGCTTTAAGGTTTGAAATGTTTTTTTTTTTTTGTTTTATCTAGGGCCTTGAGGTTCATCTGTAGGTTGTTCAAGATATTTCTGATTTTAAGCCATTTAGCTATAGCCTTTCCTGTCAGAACAACCTCTGCTGTATCTCAAGGGTTTTTCGTAAGTTGTGGTTTTATTTTCATTTGATCCTAGGAACTTTTTAATTTCCTCCCAATTTCTTCAGTGACCTTCTGGTCATTCAGGAGTGTATTGCTCAGTCTCCACATAATTGTGCAGTTTCTGTGGTTTTTCTTGCTACTGACTTCTACTTTTATTGCACTAAGATCTGATAAAAGAGATTATTTCAATTCTTTTGTATTTGGTAAGACTTGATTTATGGCCTAGAATGTGGCCTATTTTTTTTCAGGAGGAATGTACATTCTGTTTATGTTGGCTGGAATATTCTGTGGATATATGTTTCCATTTGATCTATAGCATAGGAGAACTCTGAGGCTTCTTTGTTAGGTTTTAGTTTGGATCACCTATTTAGAAATGAGAATGAGGTATTGAAATCACCTGCTATCAGTATATCAGGACCTGATCTTTTATGTCCATAAATGTTTTTATTATGAAATTGGGAACCCCAATGTTTGATGCATTTATAATTATTTTATCTTCATGATGAATTGTTCCCTTTATTAATGTGGAGTGACC
Organism: Zapus hudsonius; assembly: GCA_004024765.1. Lineage (NCBI taxonomy): Eukaryota > Metazoa > Chordata > Mammalia > Rodentia > Dipodidae > Zapus > Zapus hudsonius. The sequence goes on from PVHP010042128.1 coordinate 3,190, forward strand.
ATCTTTACCTCTTGTCGTAGTTTGAATGTGCGTCCCCCATAGATTCAGGTGTTTTATTAAAGTTTGTAACTTGGGTCTCCAGGCACCTGGCTGGAAAAGGTGTCACTGGTGGTGGACCTGAGTTCTAGCCCTAAGGTGTGTTTGGGGGCAGATCTGATTTCTAGCTCAAAGGTATGCAGAGAAGTTTGAGCTCTGGGTCCTGCTTGCTGCACCCTGCTGCTCCTTTTGTTTTTTGCTGGCTGTTTAGTTGTTTCTTTCTGCTTTGGATGTATGGAAGCAGCTTCCACCACTGATGAGGCATTTCTCTTGATACGTAAGCTTGAAATAAATCCCTTCCTCCCATAAAGTGTGTCTATCTGGAAGTTCATCCCAGTGATGAGAAGCTGTCTACTACATCTCTTCTGACTAATTTTGATTTAAAGTCTATGTTATCAAATATCAACATAGTTATGCCAGCTTGTTTTTGGTTTCCATTTAACTTGCCGAATTGTTTCCCATCATCCAATTCTCAGTCCAAGAAGTTTTGTGTGTTTCTTGGAGATGATAAAAAGTATTCGCCACGTAGTCTCAGGCAGGCCTCGAACTCACAGTGATCCTCCTACCTCTGCCTCCCAAGTGCTGGGATTAAAGTCATGAGCCATCACACCCAGCTGGATCTGGTTTTTAAAATCCAGTCACACAGTCTGTGTCTCTTTATTGGTGAGTTGAGACCACTTACATTTTAGGTTATTATGGAAAAATGTTTACTAATGTCTTTAATTTTGTTGCTTGATTTTCTGGTTGGTTAGATTGTTTTGTAATTTACTTTCTCTTTGATTAGTATTAAGGGTATGCTGGTTTACTGTGCTGGGCATGATAGATTCCTTTCTACCTCTCTTGTTCAGTTACTTCTCTCCTGAAATTTATTCTTTCCTGTGATCTCATGATCACATCCATCTTACTTTCTTTTACACACATGGAATTCCTTTAAGTATGTTTTTCAGTGCTGGCTTTGTGGTCATGAAATGCCTTAAGTTTATGTCTCTGTCAATTTTAAAAGATATATTTGTTGGATATAGCAATATTAGTTTGCCTTTATTTACTTTCAGGGCTTATTTTTTTCATCCCCTTGAGACATTCCTGTTTTAGCTTAGAGGTGTTTTCTAGGTGCATTGGGGGTGTGTAGAGCAGCTTAGATCAAGATAGATGGAGGACGTGGCTTAGTATTTTCAAGGCCTCCTGAGTATTAAATACCTTTCAGAGAGACTCTGCTGTGGCTCTCCTATATATCCCTGGAATTTCAAGATGGCTCCACAGCAGTGAAGGACAGATTAAGTGGCTCCAGAATTTGATCCACCCTCTTACTGTCTTCAGGCTCAGAGCTTGGTAACTCCAGGTATATTCTCTGTTGATGAGTTCTGTTCTCAGCCACCAAGGGCAGGGCTATCCCTCCTTACAGTTTTCCCAGTCTGAACCAGCCTCCTGCCCTCTGTATGTATTGGCAAGTCAGGGTCCTGCCCTCTTCTTCCTTCTAATAGGTTCTCTAGGCTTTCTCTTACCCAGGGGCTGAGGCAGGCAAAACTGAGGTTCCCTGATCTCTGGATGTTCTTTCATCTCAGGCTCCCAAGGCAGCACAGCTTTTAATAATGGATTCTCTTCCAAGATAGTGTCCAACCACTGCCCTCCAAGTCACATGGTGTGATGAAATAGGATTTCCCTCTTCCAATGACCAGTCTATGATGGGAATCACTGTCTCTCCAAAACTCACAACAGGATTTGAGGCTTATGAGGGCTTTCTCTGAAGGGAGGACTGCCTAACTTTCATCTAGGTTACCTCTTTGGAAATGACTTCCGTACTCTTCCCTCTACCAAGGAGCCATGTAGCTGAGGCTGTGTTCAGCTCTCTATTTGGCATGGTGGCATGTCTTTGTTTATGCTCTTTTCTTTCTTTTTTTTTTTTTTTTGGTTTTCCGAGGTAGGGTCTCGCTCTAGTCCAGGCTGACCTGGAATTCACTCTGTAGTCTCAGGTTGGCCTTGAACTCACGGCGATCCTCCTACCTCTGCCTCCCGAGTGCTGGGATTAAAGGCGTGCGCCACCACGCCCGGCTCTTTTCTTTTTTTAAAACATTTTTATTGATATATAATTATACATATTAATATAACAATATGTTCAGTACCATAAGTTATTGGAGAAAACCCCTTAAAACCAGGATGACATGCCCCTTTATGCATTGGATATTCTCCCATACCATGGGTCTTACATTCTTTCTGCCACCTCTTCCGCAAATTTCCTTGAGTCATGGTGGGTGAGTTTAAAGTTTGCATAATTGTTAGGTTCTTAAGAGCCTCTGGATTTGTGTTTTGGACAATTTTGGGCATCCTTGGTGTCTGTCTCCATTATCCTTCCTTAGGTTATCTGCCTTACTATGGGAATAGCTCTTTTGCTTATCACCCACTTCCTTAGAGGTTGTGTTAGGGCTCTAAATGGTGAGTTTGAGGTGGTTTATCTCCTGCTTGGGTGTCCCCCATCAAGTCAGGTCCAACTGGTGGAGTTGGGTTGTCCACAGTTCTCATTGATTTCTGAAAAATGCAAACAGAATCTCCAGTGGAGAGTGAGGTCCTTTACTTCTTTCATGGCGTTTTGAAGCGTTACCTGCTTCTCTTTTTCTTTTGACATAGAAACAGCTGAAGCGTTACCTGCTTCTCTTTTTCTTTTGACATAGAAACAGCTTCTAGTCTGCCATCTTACCTGGAAATCTTTGTTTCTCATTTAATTAGTTTGCACAGGAGGTCTATTATGATGTTCCTTTTGGTCTACTATTTTTGAATATGTAACAGTCTCTTTCTGTTTTTCCAAATTCTTCCCTTATCAGTTTCTTATAGGAGGACACAACCTCATACTTTCTTCAGACCAGAGAGTTCCCCTTGCCCCTCCCTGCTCAGTCTCTGGAGAACTCTGAGGGGGTGAGCAGAGCCCTGCCTTGCCTTCTCCGGCTGGCATCTGACTCAAAGCTTCTCATGGGACAAACTCATCAAAGCCAGATTCTCCAGTGTTTGGAACATTTTCTTTCCTTTGCTTTGGTCCAGTTGATTTCAACATTTCTGTACAGAAATCTTCCCAGAATGAAAAACGAGCTGTGTCAAAGTGGAAATGGTGCATGATAGGAGCTACATGCAGGGTGGACTCTAAGTCTACTCCTGAGCCACTTGGTGCAGGTGGTGGCCCTGGAAGTCTCTCTCCAAAAGAAGTTCTAAAGATAATATTTGCCATTCTTGCCTCCCCATCCCCCAAGACCCCTGTCTTTGTCTTCTTAAGCTCCTCCTGGATTTCTGCCCTTCCAGGTGGGTGTTCTGGCCAGTGTAAAGGTGATAGCTAAGATCAGACAGTCAAGAAGATTGTCAGAAGGAATCCTGCTGGTGTTTCTGGTGATGTTGCCCATGAACTTGACATTGAGGTTCAGTCCTTTTCACTTTCACTGATTCTCAGCATCCTTCTCTATCCTTAATTCTTTCCTTCCTGGGCCTTAGAAGTGCCAGTGTGAGAAAGGCCAGGCTGTTGGGGGAAGATGCACACACTTCTCTGTTACAATTTCACCCCTTGTGCTCAGTCAGTTAAAGGTACCCACGGGGCTAGGCTTGCTAACCACTCAGAGCTTTCTTGTTAGTTCTCAAATCCCTCATTCACATTTAGAACTCAATGACCAATGATGGCTGACTTGTAAGCTCTTTTAGAGGAAGATTCATTGATACTGAAATTTACTGTCAATTGTCAAAGCTTGTTTTCTGGGGGTGTGACTTCTGACCTATAGGACGTCTACATATTAGTGTGACTTCCATGTGAAACTGGGGGAGGTCTCCAGTTCTCTCTGGTCTGGACTGGAGCAACAGTTATCTTCTTGCTCCCCAAAGGGGAGGATTCCAATGGGATGCAGTAATAGAGCAATAAGCTGTCATGAGTTTAATGGGAACAAGCAAGGAAGCAAGAATAAACTTGTGGTAGTTTGAATGTATGTACCTATAGACTCAGTTATTTTATTAAGGCACTTCTCTGGAGGAGGTGTCACTGGGGGTGGGGCAGATCCTGGGGTCCAGCTGAAAGGTGATGTCTGGTGGTAGATGCTGAGAGGTTTGAGCTCTGAGGGCCTGAGGGTCCTGCTTGCTGCTGGTCCCTCCATGCTGTTTTTTTTTTAAAAATATTTTTGGATTTTTCTGGCTGTTTGTCTCTGCCTGGATTTATGAATGTGAGCCAGTGAGCCAGCCTCTTTTGCCATTGATGGAACTTCCTCTGGATCTGTACGCTTGAAATAAATCCCTTCCTCTCATAAAACTGTGGTTGGATGCTCATCCCAGCAATGTCAAAGCTGTCTAAAACAACACCAATGCTCTAGAAAAAGTGTGAGCTGAGCAGAGCAGCAATGGCTTCGATCCATGCAGGCATGGGCTTCCTATTCTCCCTTCCCCTGAGCCTTTCTTCAAGTGGACACTTCCAGGAAAGGGGTATGCTTTTCTTGGAAGCCCATTTTATCCAGATTTCAGTCTAAGTAGATATATTAGATGAAAGACTATGTATAGTGCTTGCTTTGGCAGCACATATTCTAAAATTGGAATGATACAGAGAAGATTAGCATGGCCCCTGCACAAGGATGACATGCAAATTCATGAAGTATTCCATGTTTTTTCCTCAGGAATCTAATAGAGAATTAGCAGGGTAATTAAAATTATTGGGTTAATATATAACACATGAGGTATCAACCCCCATAAGCCCTCCAACATGACAGGGCTTAAAGGAAACCTCACAGTTATAACTCTGAATATAAATGGACTTAACTCTCCTATAAAAAGACACAGATTAGCAGGTGGATCAGAAAAATGGACCATTCCATCTAGTGCCTTCAAGAAACGCACCTCACCTCTAAAAACAGAAATATCTTTAGGGTGAAAGGATGGAAAACAATTTTTCAAGCAAATGGAAATAAAAAGAAGTGGGTGTGGCTACCTTAATATCTGACAAAATAGACTTGAAAGCAAAATTAATTAAAAAGGACAAGGAAGGTCATGTCTTACTCATAAAGGGAACAATCCAACAAGAAGATATCACTATCATAAATATGTGTGCACCAAATACAGGTGCACCACATTTCATAAAGCAAATTTTACTAAAAAACAAAACAGAATTAGTCTCTAATTCCATCATAGTTGGAGACTTTAGTACACCACTATCATCTCTAGACATATCATCCAAACAGAAGGTCATCAGGGAAATAATGGAGCTTAACAACACCATAGACCAGCTACAAATGACAGATTTATATAGAGCATTCCACCCCAAGGGCACAGAATATACATTCTTCTCAGCAGTTCATGGAACATTCTCCAAAATTGACTATGAATTAGGTCATAAAACATACCTCAACAAATTCAGGAAGACTGACGTAGCCCGCTGCATCATATCAGACCACAATGCATTAAAGTTAGAAATTAACAATAGGAGGATCAGCAGAAAGTACTCCAACTCTTGGTGTCTGAAAAATACACTTTTAAACAACAAATGGGTCATTCAGGAAATCAAAAAGGAAATTGAAAATTTCCTAGAAGTAAATGATAATGAAGACACATAATGAAACCTGTGGTACACTATGAAGGCAGTCCTCAGGGGTAAATTCATAGTGCTAAATGCCTTCATAACAAAGAAAGAGAGTTCTCAAATTAATCACCTAACCACCCACCTGAAGGCATTGGAAATACTAGAACAATCCAACCCTAGAAGCTCAAGGCAAAAAGAAATAATTAGGATCAGAGCTGAGATCAATGAATTGGAAACAAAGAAAACAATTAAAAAATAGATAAATCAGAGTTGGTTCTTTGAAAAAATAAATAAGATTGACAAACCCCTGGCCAACCTAATTAAATGAAAAACAGAGGAGGCCCAAATCAATAAAATCAGAAATGAAAAGTGAGAGGTCACAACAGACTCCAACAAAATTGGAAGAATCATCAGGTCATACTTCCAAAATCTCTACTCCACAAAATTGGAGAACCTGGAAGAAATGGATGAATTCCTGGACACCTTCCAACTACCAAAGCTTAGCCCAGAGCAGACAAAGCTCCTAAACAAACCTATCACATCCACAGAGATTAAGAATGTAATCAAGAATTTCCCCCAAAGGAAAAGTCTAGGCCCAGATGTATTCCCAGCTGAATTCTACCAAACCTTCATTATAGAACTGAAACCACTCTTTCTGAAGCTTGTTTGAGGTATAGAAAAAGGGGGAAGGCTTCCAAACTCCTTCTATGAAGCTAGCATCACCCTAATCCCCAAACCAGACAAAGATGCAACATGAAAAGAAAACTACAGACCCATATCCCTGATGAAATTTGATGCAAAAATCATGAACAAAATCCTCACAAACTGGATACAATGCCACATCAAAAATGTCATTCACCTTGACCCATGCAGGGATGGTTCTACATACAGAAGTCAACTAATGTAATACACCACATTAATAGACTCAGTCACAAAAAACACATGGTCATCTCAATAGATAGAGAAGGCCTTTGACAAAACTCAACATGACTTCATATTCAAAACTTTGGAAAGGCTAGGCATAGATGGCTTATACCTCAACATAATAAAGGCAATATACAAAACTCCTAAAGCCCAAATCATACTCCACAGGGAAATACTCAAGGAGTTCTCACTTGAATCAGGAACAAGACAGGGGTGCCACTATCACCATTGTTCTTCAACATAGTTCTTGAGTCCTAGCCCAAGCAATAAGACAGGAGAGAAGCATAGAAGGGATACCAATTGGAAAGGAAGAAGTAAAATCATCCTTCTTTGCAGATGTCATGATCCTATATGTAACAGATCCAAAGAATAGTGTCAGTAAACTCCTGAAGGTGATAAATTTCTTTAGCAAAGTGGCAGGTTACAAAATTAACACACAAAAATCAGTAGCTTTCCTGTATGCAGATGATATGCCTACAGAAAAAGACATCAGAGAGACTGTCCCATTTTCAATAGCCTCAAAAAAAAATCAAATACATTGGAATATCATTAACCAAGGTTGTGAAAGACTTGTATAATGAAAACATTAAAATGCTCAAGAAAGAAACAGAGAAGGATGCATTAAGATGGACAGATATTCCATGCTCCTGAATAGGGAGAATTAATATAGTAAAATGGCAATCTTTCCAAAAGCAATTTATAGATTCAATGTCATGCCAATAAAAATCCCAGCTTCTTTTCTCACACACATAGAAAAAATAACCTCAAAATTTATTTGGAAGGGCAAAAGACCTCAGATAGCCAAATCTACTCTAAGTAAAAAAACTTCCTCAGGAAGCATCACCATTCCTGATGTAAAGACATATTACAAAGCCATAATAACAAAAACAGCATTGTACTGTTATAAAAACAGGCAGACAGACCAATGGAATAGAATTGAAGACCCTGGTCTTAGTTTGAGTAATTATAATTACTTGATCCTTGACAATGGTGCCAACAATGTTCACTGGTGTAAAGACAGCATCTTCAACAAATGGTACTGAGCAAATTTAGATAAACATGTGTAAAAAATGAAAATAGAGGGCTGGAGAGATGGCTCAGCGGTTAAGGCACTTGCCTCCAGTGCCTAAGGCCTCTGGTTCAATTCCCCAGTACCCACATAAGCCAGGCCCACAATGTGGTGACCCTGGTGCTCTCTCTCTCTCTCTCTCTCTCTCTCTCTTTCTCTCTCTCTCTTTCTTTCTCTCTCTCTGCTTGAAAAATGAATAAATATAATATTAAAAAATGAACCCACTTCTTTCACCATGCACAAAAATCAACTCCAAATGGATCAGGGATCTCAACACAAGACCTATAACCCTAAAATCCCTGGAAGAAAAATAGGAGGAACTCTCCATGAAATAGGAGTAGGGAAAAACTTCCTGAGCAAATCTCTAGTATCCCAGGAAGTACAGCAATCACTTAACCAATGGCACCTCATCAAGCTTAAAAGTGTCTGTACAAACAAACATACTGTATTCAGAACCAATAGACCACCATCAAACTGGGAGATGATTTTTGCCAGCTATAACAAAGATAGAGGTCTAGTATGTAGAACTTACAAAGAACTAAAAAAAAAAAAAAATCAAACTGCCCTCTCACAAAATGGGGCATTGATCTTAACAGAGAATTCACAGAGGAGGAAACACAAATGGCCAATTCTCACTTAAAGTGTTCATTATCCTTAATCATCAGGGAAATGCAAATCAAACCTAAAATGAGATTCCACCTTACTCCAGTCAGAATGGCAATCATTAAAAAAATCCAACAATAGTTGCTGGTGAGGATATGGGGGAAAAGGGAACTCTCATTCACTGCTGGTGGGACTGCAAGCTTGTACAACCACTATGGAAAGCAGTGTGGAAACTCCTAAATAGAATGGATATAGAGCTACCAATGGACCCAGCTGTCACTCTACTAGGCATCTACCCTCGAGATTTCATGCTTCAGTATAGAGACATTTGCTGAACCATGTTTATTGCAGCTTAACTCATAATAGTTAAGAATTGGAATCAACCCAAATGCCCATCTCTGGATGTGTGGATATCAACGTTGTGGTACATTTACATGATTGAATTCTACTCAGCTGAAAGGAAAAATGACATAATGAAATTTAAAGAAAATGGATGTAGTTGGAGCAGATCATACTTAGTAAACTCACACAAGAATAGAGTCAAATGCTGTATATTCTCCCTCATATGCAGTTCTTAACCAGGTTAAGCTTAAACTCTAAGCAAAACCAACAGGCGAATTAAGGCTATAAAAGGGGATGGAAAGAATGGGGAGGGATGGAGGAATGGAGGGTGGGGGGACTTATACAATATGCTAAACCAATAATGAATCAAAATCATAAAATCCTTACTTTCATACAGTAAACTCCTGAGGGAGCTGTGAGCATTGCCTGGTAAGAATAGATGAATAGAATGGGAGGAAGCCTAACCCCATAAAAAGTTGATCAGACCTGCAACTCCCTGTCCCAGTCATTGATTCCTTCCTACACTGAGGTGTTGATCAAAGAGACCCATGAGGTCCCCAAAACAAGAAAGACTTCTGTCAAAGCTCTTGAATACCTGCCCCAGGCCAAAGGTAAGATCCTATTGCTGAAGAAACCACACAAAGTCATTGCACAACACTGAGAGACCCTGCAAGATCCAGAACGGTAACAAGCTCCCAGAAGGTAGTTGGTAGGTGCTATATGAGTTGCCAGGGGAAATTGGTCAATGATATTTGGAGAAAGCAGAGACCACTGACATAAAATACAGAGTGATGTTATGAGAATGCTGAACACACTGCTTTATGAGAGAGATCAATAAGTCAAAAAGTGATCACTTGTGCAATAGTAGACCAAAACCTAGGGGGTAATCAATGGCTTTCAAATTGGCCAAGAGATCCACTCATTGACAAAGAATGCTTAATTGGAATTAGGATCCAGGGCAAAATCTTAAGGGAAACAAAAACTTGGGCTCTAAGGGGAAATTCACACTACCAGAGAGCTACAGAGAGGCTACACCCAAAAGAATCTTGCCAAATTAGCAATGTGTGTCTCACTTAACCAATTCTGACATCACTCTCTGATGGAGATTCTGTATTTTTCAGAAGGCAGTGAGAGAGCTGGGGTCAACCCAACTCCACCAACAAGCCACAGGATGATGGTTGACATCTCAGCAAGAAATGAACCACCTCTGGCCTATCATGTTGGCCCCAAATGAAACCTATGAGAAAGTGTCATGATAAACAAGAGACCTATCACCACAGCAAGTCAGTTTCCCCAGAATAGGTCAATGAGACAGACACCAACCATGTCCAACCCAACCCAAAGCAGAATTCCAGAGAATTAAGATCTTAATTTAAGATCTCAACAATAAAGCAGACTTAAAGCTCACCCACTATGACTCAGGGAACTGAAAGGGAGAGGAGGGCAGAAAGATTGTAAGAACCATGGTGGGGGAGAATATCCAGAGACATTACCCCCCTTCAGCAACAAGACACAAAGTGTGTGTGTGTGGGATGGGAATCTGGCTACCTCTTTTCCTATTCATAACCCTTTACCCTAAGGACTGATCCAGTATGTCCACCGAGGAGGGCCCCCTTTGGGTTGGGTACAGTTAGGAGGGAAATGGGAGTACCAACATAAGATTTGCTCATATGATGTATATAATTATGGATAATAAAGATATCAACAATAAAAAGATGTAATATAAACAAAGAGCTTTACACAATTGCAGAGATTTGCAAATAATAGTTACCAGTCCTATTTAATAAAAGTAAGACTTACCTTAAAAAAGTAAGACTATTTTCTGGGCGTGGTGGCACACGCTTTTAATCCCAGCACTTGGGAGGCAGAGGTAGGAGGATCACCATGAGTTCAAGGCCACCCTGAGACAACATAGTGAATTTCAGGTCAGCCTGGGCTAGAGTGAGACCCTACCTCGAAAAACCAAAAAAAAAAAAAAAAAAAAAAAGACAATTTATGGGCATTTCTGTACCCTAAGATTGAAAGTTCACTAGGGTAAGGTCACAGCCCTCTGTGCAAGCTCTCCAAGAAAGGGAGTCTCTAAAGCTGATTTGAGCTGAACCAGCTAAATAGAATTTATTGTTACTGTTGTTCTTTATGTACTCCTTTGGGAGCCCTGACCTAGCCCAGCTGAAGAGATCACCACCAAGTGATTTTCCTTATGTCTTGCTAATGGGGGTTTGTTGCAGTCAGCATTCTTGTTGCGTAGAATGAAACCAAACAAAAGCGACTTGTAGAGGAATGGGTTTATTAGGCTTATGGACTAGAGGAGGAGACTCCATCTGGGCAGGAAAAATGATGGCATGAGCAGAGGGGAGGGCATTACCTCCACCACAGCACTGCAAACAGCAGCAGGAAGGTGTGCCAAACACTGGCAAGGGGAAGCTGGTTTATAACCCCCATAAGCCCATCCCTAACAACACAGCTCCAGCGATGTTGTAAAACCCAAACTGCCATCAGCTGAGAATCAATCACTGAGAACACATTCATTTGTTTGTGGGGGACACCTGGATCAAACTATGACAGGGTTCATTTGTCAGACCTTCCTAGAAGTAACCTCCTGCCTAACATTAGCTTACTGGTGGCAGGAAGGACACCATAAAATGCTGGGATCTAGTTAGCAATGGAGGAAGATCAAAGGTAAAGACAGTCTCAGTTCTTACAGAGTAATGGAAGGAGCCATTGTCATGGGTCAGGAGAGTAAAATGACATGAGGTGGTGGGTGGGATCCACCTATGCTTGGCGGAAGCAAAAATACAATTCTTAGGGGCTGGGGATTTAGGGCAATTAGAGTGCTTGCCTTGCTTGCACAAGGTCTTGGGTTCAATCCTCATCACAACATAAACTGGGTGTAGTGATGCACACCTGTCATGCCAGAACTTGGGAAATGGAGGCAGAATGATGAGGAGTTCAAGGTCATTGCATTAGTCACTTTACTTGAAAAAAAGCAGCGTAAGGAAGACCGGGGCATATTATGGATTACACTTCCAAGGGATACAGTACACTCTGGCAGGTACGACATGGCAGCAGGAATAGCAGGCCGGCTGTTATACTGTGTCCACAGTCAGGAAATAGGCTAAACAGGAAGTGGTGCCAAAACCTTAAGTTCTATCCCCTAGCAATCTGCTTCCTTCAACAAGCTCCACCTCCTAAAGATTCCATAACCTTCCCAAACAGTGCCATCAGCTGGGGAATTAAATGTCCAAACACATGAGCCTATGGGGCCATTTTACATGTAAACCAAAATAGTCACCTTGGTTACACAGTGTGTTTGAGGCCAGTCTGTGTGACAGGAGACCTTGTCTCCAAAACAAAATGAAATAAAGCAAACACCTAGATAAAATTCTGCACCTAAGCCGTAGTGAAAGGGACAGCTTCCTGGATCAGGGCGAAATGGGCAGGAGGAGGA
>PVHP010042129.1:0-15126 GCA_004024765.1 Zapus hudsonius
AGTCACTTTGGTCAACAGCTCAGTGAGGGAAGGAACCAGTGGATGGAACCAGGGGTTGTCCGGCTGCTCTAATTATTCATAGGCTTAGACTTTCTCCTCTACCATTCATGGTCCCTCTTAAAAGAAGACGCTCACTACTTACTCAATAGATTACAATATGATCGTGAGGATTTGTTTTGAAACCTAATATGGTTTATGCACAAGTTTAAGCCATTCCCCTCCTCTAATCCCTTAACCTTTATTCATAATCTCTCAATTTTTAGTATTAGTCTGCATAAAGAACATGGTTATCTTGGTTAAGGACCACATATTAGGGAGAATATGCGGCGTTCGAGCCTCTGACCTTTTGAGTGTTCACTTAGTAAGATCTGCTCGAAGTCAGACCATTTTTTCCTAAATTTCGATATATCATTTTTCCTTTCAGCTGAGTAAAATTCCATTGTGTAAATATACCACAGTTTCTCTGTCCATTCCTCCATGGATGGGCATTTGAGTTGATTCCAATACTTGGCAATTATGAATTGAGCTGCTATAAATATAGTTGTACAAATGTTTCTGTGTTGAGATGTGACATCTTCTGGGTAGATGCCTAGTAGAGGGATAGCTGGGTCCATTGGTAGTTCTATGTCTACTGTGTTCAGGAGTCTCCACACTGCTTTCCATAAGTGGTTGAACAAGTTTGCAATCCCACCAGCAGTGAATGAGGATTCCTCTTTCCTCGCATCCTCGCCAGCAACAATTGTTGTTGGTATCTTTATTATTGCCATTCTGACCTGGGCAAGATGGTATCTCATTGTGGTTTTGATTTGCATTTCCCTGATGCTTAGGGATGCTGAGCACTTTTTCAGGTGAGAAAAGGCCATTTGTGTTTCCTCCTCTGTGAATTCTCTGTTGAGATCAGTGCCCCATTTTGTGAGGGGGAAATTTGGGTTTTTGCTATTAATTTTTTTGAGTTCTCTGTAGGTTCTGGAAATCAGGCCTCTGTGTTGTAGCTGGCGAAAATCATCTCCCAATTTGAAGGGGGTCTGTTGACTTTGAGAACGGTGTTTTTGTCTGTACAGAAGCTTTTGAGCCTGATCAGGTCCCATTGGTTAAGTGACTGTTGCACTTTTGGGCTACTGGAGATTTGCTCGGGAAGTTGTTCCCTACTCCTATCTCATGTAAGGTTCCTCCAACTTTTTCTTCCAGCGTGTTCAGGGTTATACGCTTGATATTCAGATCTTTGATCCATTTGGATTTGATCTGTGTGCAAGGTGAAAGGAGTGGGTCTAATTTTATTATTTTTACATGAGTTTATCCAGTTTGTCCAGCACCATTTGTTGAAGATGCTATCTTTGGCCCAGCATACATTGTTGGCACCCTTGTCGAAGATTAAGAAGCTGAAGTTATTTGCATTAAAGTCTTGGTCTTTGAGTCTATTCCACTGGTCAGACTGTCTGTTTTTCTGCCAATACCATGCTGTTTTAGTTACTATGGCTTTGTAGTATGTTTTAAAGTCAGGTATGGTGATACCTCCTGCGTAATTTTTCCGCTCAGAATAGTTTTAGCTATTTGAGGTCTCTTACCCTTCCAGATAAATTTTGAGATTATTTTTCCAATGTCTGTGAAGAAGGAGGTTGCGATTTTTATTGGCATTGCGTTGAATCTGTAGATTGCTTTTGGCAGGATTGCCATTTTTACTATATTTAATCTCCCTAACCATGAGCATGGAATGTCTTTCCATCTCGTCACATCCTCCTCTATTTCCCTTTTGAGTGTTTCAATATTTTCCTTATATGACTTTCACTACTTTGGTTAGTGATATTCCCAAGTATTTAATTTTATTTGAGGATATAGAGAACAGGACCATTTCTCTGATGTCTTTTTCTGAATGCATGTTTTCTGTATATAGAAAGGCTACTGATTATTGTGTGTTAATTTTGTATCCTGTCACTCTGCTGAAGGCATTGATCACATTCAGGAGATTACTAATACTGTTCTGTGGACCTGACATATATAAGATCATGTACTCTGCAAAGAGGGATATTTTGACTTCTTCCTCTCCGATTTGTATCCCTTTTATGCTGTTCTCTTGTCTTATTGCTTGGGCTAGAACTTCAAGCACTATGTTAAATAGCAGTGGTGAGAGTGGACATCCCTGTCTTGTTCCTGAGTTGAGGGGGAACTCCTTGAGTTGTTCCCCATTGAGGATGATTTGTTCTTTAGGAGATCTGTATATTGATTTTATCATGTTGAGGTATAGTCCATCTATGCCTATTCTTTCCAGGGTTTTGAACTTGAAGTGGTGTTGAATTTTGTCAAAAGCCTTCTCAGCATCAATTGAGATGACCATGCACTTTTTGCTGTTGAGTTTGTAAATGTGGTGGATTATATTTATTGATTTGTGTATTTTGAAACATTCCTGCATCACTGGGATGAAGGGTGAATTATAGACTTGATATGGGTTTGTATTCGGTTTGCTAGGACTTTGTTTAGGATTTTTGCATCCAAGTTCATCAGGGATATCGGTCTGTAGTTTTCTTTCTTTGTTACATCCTTGCCTGATTTGGGAATTAGGGCAAAGGTAGCTTCATAGAAAGAGTTTGGGAGCCTACCCTCTTTTTCTATGTCCCTGACAAGCTTCAAAAAGAGAGGTTTCAGTTCTATGATGAAGGTTTGATAGAATTCAGCTGAGAACCAATCTGGACCTGGGCTTTTCCATTTCGGGAGCTTCTTGATTACCGATTCAATCTCTGTGATTGTTATTGGATTGTTTAGCGTCTTTATCTGCTCTGGTCTGAGTTTTGGAAGTTGGTAGGTGTCCAGGAATTTATCTATTTCATCCACGTTCTCTAATTTTGTAGAGTAGAGGTTTTGGAAGTATGACCTGATGATACATCCAATCTCTTCAGGATCTGTTGTGATCTATCCCCTTTCATTTTTTATTTTGTTAATTTGTGCCTTCTCATTTTTTCGTTTGATTAAGTTGGCCAGGGGTTTGTCCATCTTATTGACTGTTTCAAAGATTTGTCAAAGATTCTTTGATTTGTCAGTTTTTTTCAATCGTTTTGTTTCCAAGTCATTAATCTCAGCTCTGATCTTTATTATTTCCTTGCGTCTCGAGCTCCTAGGGTTGGATTTTTCCATCTGTTCTAATGACCTTAGGTATGAGGATAGTTGGTTGATTTGAGACCTCTCTTTGTTATGAAGGCATTTAGAGCAATGAATTTCCCCCTTAGAACTGCCTTCATTGTGTCCCACAAGTTCTGAAAGGATGTGTCCTCATTATCATTTGTTTCTAGGAAGTTCTGGGTTTCCTGCCTGATTTCTTGTTTGACGCATTCATTGTTCAGGAGCAAGTTGTTCAGTCGCCAATATCTAATGAAAATTTTGGATCCTCTCCCATTGTTAATTTCGAGCTTTAATGCGTTGTGGTCTGAGATGATGCAGGGGATTACATTGATATTTCTGAATTTGCTGAGGGTTCATTTATGACCTTGTATATTGTCAATTTTGGAAAAAGTTCCATGCGTTGCTGAGAAGAATGTGTAATCTGTGTCTTTGGGGTGAAATGTTCTGTGGATATCTGTTATCCCTAGTTTGTCAATGGTGCCGTTTAGCAGCTTGATTTCCCTGCTTGTCTGTTGTTTCTATGATCTGTCTAGGGATGACAGTGGAGTGTTAAAGTCTCCTACTATGATGTTGTTGGCATCTATATCTGCTTTGCTTTTGAGTAATTTATGCCTAATGAACTGAAAGGCCCTTGCATTTGGTGCATACATATTTAGTATAGTGATATCTTCTTGCTGTATTGTTCCCTTGATGAGTAGAAAGTGGCCATCATCTTCCTTTTTTATTGCTGTTGGCTTAAAGTCTATTTTGTCAGATATTAAAATAGCCACACCTGCTTTTTTATTTTTCCACATGCCTGGAAAATTGTTTTCCACCCTTTCATTCTCAGTAGGTTACTGTCTTTAGCGATAAGGTGTGTTTCTTGAAGGCAACAGATGGAAGGGTCTATTTTCCTGATCCAACCTGCTATCCTATGTCTTTTTATTGGAGAGTTGATTCCGTTTACATTCAAAGTTATAACTGTTAGGTTTGCCATGTTGTAGAGAATATGAAGGTTGTTATCTGAGCTGTTACTGCTATCTCTTTTGTGTCACCTTGTTTATTCTCTGTTCCTTTCCTGGGGTCGGTTATTTGTTTCATCTGCAAGGGATATCTCATGAAGTATCTTTTGAAGGTTTGGCTTTGTGCTCAAGTAATTGTAAAGCTGATTAGTCTTGTGGAATACTTTAATTCCTCCATCAATTATGATGGATAACTTTGCTGGGTAGAGTAGTGTAGGTTTCAATCCATTCTTCTTTAGGCCTAGAATTGCTTTGTTCCAAGCTCTCCTGGAGTTTAATGTTTCTATGGAGAAGTTGATGGGATTCTGATGGGTTTTCCTTTATACGTGTGTTTCCTTTCATTCGTTGCTCTAAGGACTCTCTATCCTCAATGTTTGGCATTGTAACTAAGATATGTCTTGGGGCATTCCTCCTTTGATCCAGTTTTTTTGGGGTCCTCTGTATCTCTTTTGGTTGTACAGGACTATCTCTTGCCAAGTATGGAAAGTTTTCTTGAATAATTCTGTTGAAAATATTTTCTATGCCCCTCGTTTGGTTTTCTTTTCCTTCCGGGATCCCCATGACCCTGAGATTAGGTCTTTTTGTGGTATCGCACATTTCCCTTGAGTCTTGTTCACTTGTTCTTTTGAATTTTGTCAAGGTTCTGATTTCCCTTGAATTCTCCTCTGTTCTGTCTTCCATGTCCGAGGTTCTGTTTTCCCAGTGATTGATCCTGTTGGTAAGAGATTCTAGGGATGTTCTTATTATTTCAATGTGGTTTTTGTTTTCTGCTGCATCTTTCTGGGTTGCTTCTATCATCCTGTTGAGATGTGAGTTCATTTCAAGGTTTGATTTAATTACTTCTTCTTGACAGTCATTCTTATATTTGCAGATGTCTTCAGTTAATTTGGAAAGCTAGTTTTTGATACCTTCAGTTTGTTGGCTTGTCTTTAGTTTAGATATTTCTCTTCTGAATTCCATTTGGTTCTCCTCTAATATAGTAAGCCTGGTGGCAAAGCTAATGAGCTGACCTTGTACCCATTCAATATGTTGGTCCATCTTTTCTTGCATTACTAACATTAAGTTCTCCTTAGGACCTGTGCCAGTATGATCGTGGTTTAGTGTCGTGTCATCCTGGTCCTGCTTCTGCTCTCTCTCTTTAGTGGTGGTGTTGTTGTCATTTGGTGCAGTTTCCTCAGCTGGTGTAATAATCTTGCATTGAGATCTGCCCATTTCGATTCCACTTGAGGTGGTTGGCGGAATGCCTTTGAGATATCTGCAGGGGTCTGTGGGTGTAGGGGATGGCAGAGTGCAGTGGGCAATGGGGCGGGTTCAGTTGTCGGGGCTGTGGGGGTTGGTGGTTGTGGGGAGGGGTAGCATACCCCTGGATGTTGTGGGTACGGGGGGTGGGGCCACCAGATTAAGCAGGCCAGGGGAACAGGCCCACAGAGGTTTACGGTCCCAGGGGATGGGGTCGGCAGGGGGATTGTGGGGGGTGAGTCTGCTGAGATCCCTGGAACTAGTGATGCTGGTATCTCTGGGCGCAGATACAGGGGCTGATGGGTTCCTCAGGCACAGAAAAGGAGTGGGGTAGATGCGTTGGAGGCTGGAGGTCCGGGGAAGGGGCTATGTAAGAACCCCCATTCGAATGGTTGAAAGAGAAAGAGAAGAAAAAAAGAAAAAAAAAGGTGATGGGGAGGCCCGTGGCAGACGGCAGGAGGAGGGGCTATGAAAGAGCCCCCAGTCTGGTGATAGAGAAAGAGAAGAAGAAAAAAAGCTATGGGGGAGGGGCGCGGCAGATGCGCTGGATTGTGGGGAGAGGGGCTATGAAGGAGCCCCCGGTCCCGGTGAAAGAGAAAGAAGAAAAAAAAGTGATTGTGGAGGGGTGCGGCAGACAGTGGGAGGAGGGGCTACGAAGGAGCCCCCAGTCCCAGTGACAGAAAAAGAAGAAAAAAAAGCGATTGGGAGGGGCGTGGCTGACGGCGGGAAGCCGGAGGGCAGGGGAATGTGCTACGTACCAATGGCCAATGGAGAAAGAATATTAATATAAGAAATAAAATAAAATAAACCAACAAAATTTGAAAAAGAAAGACACGCAAGTGCCCGGGAGGGCAGGGATAGACAGAGAGGGCGGGAGGGTGGGGGCTAAAACACAAGGAAAGACAAATGAACAGGCAGCCAACGGGCTGAAGCTGTTGTGGCACAGCCTGCCTGGATGACTCACTGCCTCCTGCGAGCACTGGTCCACGCTGGAGGCTTCCAGTCGTGCAGATCCTGTGCTTGGAGGTGCCTGGAATTCAGTGTGCGGCCGCAGCTTGTGTCCACAAGCTGGATCCCTGCTGAAAACCCCGCCCCTTATTTCCCGAGCTGTACTGCGTGTCTGCTAGTCAGCCATCTTCCCCAGAAGTCTCCAAGCCCTTCTTGCTTTCATGGTTTCCATGGAGAAGTATCATGTGACTCTGATTGGTTTGCCTTTATATATGCTGTTTTGCTCTCACTGCTTTTAGAATCTTCTCTTTGCTTTCAATATTTCGGGTTTTTACTATATTGTGTCTTGGGGAAGTTCTTCTTTGTTCCAGTCTGTTTGGTGTTCTGTGTGCTTCCTGTACCTGAATGGGACTCTCTCTCACTAAAATCGGGAAGTTTTCTTTGTTGAATATGTTCTCTATGCCTTTTGTTTAACTTTCTTCCCCCTCTGGTATCCCCATCATCCGGAGATTTGGTCTCTTAATGGTATCCCGAAGATCTTTGATATTTTGTTCACATGTTTTTTGAACCTATTCAGATTTTTTATTTCTTTTTCATTCTCTTCTGTTTTGTCTTCCACACCTGAGGATCTGTCTTCCCAATTATTGACTCTAGAGGTGAGGGATTCTAGAGAGGTTTTTGTTGTTCCCATTTGGTTCTTATTTTCTGATAGAGCTTTTTGAATTGCTTCTATCTGTATCTTGAATTGTGTTTTCATTTCAAGATTTGACTTATACCTTCCTGATACTTTCTTATATTTGTTTATGTCTTCTTTCAGTTTGGTTAGCTGATTCTTGAGTTCTTCTGTTTGTTGGTTTGCCTTTAGTTCAGACACTGATTTACCTAAGTCCAACTGTTTCTCCTCAATTATAATAAGCCTGGTGGCAAAGCTTGTGAGTTGGCTCTACCATTCCTCAGTGATTTTCCATACTTGATTCTATTTCCATCTTCAGCCTCTTCATTGGGTCCATGTCACTTTTATCTGGACATAGTGTCATCTCATTGTGTGATTGCATCTGTACTCCCTCTTTCATAGTTTCACTGTTGACTTCCCAATTGGGACTTAGTGGGTTTGGTGTGTGGCACTCAGCTGTTATGTTCTTATATTGTGCTCTGCCCATTGTGGATCCACTTGGAGGGGTTGGGGTGTCCTTGTGTTGAGATCTCCTGAGCAGTGTGGGCGGGATGTGTTCTGGATTTCACAGGCAAGGTTGGGCACTCACTTGGTTTTTCTGGAACTGTGTGTGCCCTCAGATAGGCAGCTGGTCTAACAAGTGTGCTGGGGCCAGCAGTTGGGGCTTAGGGCACCCTCAACATGTGCCTTTGCTGGATAGTGTGAATCCGATACACCCAAAGACAGAAGCTGTGCCTGCACATGTGTAGATAGGGCTGCACATGGGGTGTGCCCTCAGAATGGAGCCTGCTAGCAAGGGTGCAGGCTGGGCTGCGCTCCTACAGCGGGAGCTGACAGGATAGGCTGTGGGTGCTGCTGTGCTCACAAGTTGGTGTGACTGCGGGCATGGCTGCACCTGTAGGGAGGGAGCCTACAGGCAAGGCCACCAGTTGTGGGAGCCAACTGAGACTGGCTTGGGCCTGCCTGGCAGCTACAGGGTGGCACAGCGTCCCTGGTACCCAGCTGAGGCCGCCTGGCCTGCCTGTGCCTTCCTGGCAGTGGTGCGGGGTCCCTGGTACCCGGTTGAGGCTGCCTGAGCCTGCCTGTGCCTGTCTGGAGGTGGTGCAGGGTCCCTGGTTCCTGCCTGAGGCTGCCTGATTCTGCCTGTGTCTGCCCAGAGGTCACACAATGTCACTGGTACCCACCTGATGCTGCCTGAGCCTAACTGTGTCTGCCCGGCAGTGGCGAGGGGTCCCTGGTACCGCCTGAGGCTGCCTGTGCCTGCCTGGGATCATTTCTTTCCACAGACGCTGTGGGTTGCAGCGGAGGCCGGCAACTTCGGACACTGTGCTGCCCTGGTGGCTGGTCTGTAGCCGAGTTAGGGAGGGAGTCAGGTGACCCGCCACTCATCTGTGGAGTTGGGCAGGCAGGACGTGAGCCGGTGAGAGAAAAACTCTCTGGATATAGCCGCCGTGGGTAGAACAGGCAAATATTGTTTATTGTATGTGGAGAGGTCATATATAGAGAGAGGAGAAGCCAGAAAAGTTAGAGGCAGGGGCATCAGCAAGAGGATTGGTTGGGGCAGGGTAGTCTGTGGGCACCTCACGAGTGGATAGGCAGGGGCTAGTAACCTGTGAATGCCTAATTTGCATAAGTTGAGGGGCTTTCTCAGCCTTGAGTGGCAGGAAGTACGTGATTCTAGACATGAGTTTCATGGTGGCAGCTATGGAGAAACTGTCACTTGGAACTATCACCTATTGTCCAGCAATGCTGGGGTGAGAATACAGGTTTCGTTTGTGGCTTGCTAGGGGGAGAGAGGTTTAGAATCAAGGGAGGAGGGTGGTGAAGTGCCTACCGAGTCTCAGCAGTGAGTCATCGGGGCTTCAGCCTATCTCAACTCTTAGTTAACCCTTTATGTCCTCTGTGTCCATTAGCAAGGCCCCACAGCCCGGCAGTAGTGCAGGGTCCCTGGTACCCACCTGAGGCCTCCTGAGGCTGCCTATATCTGCCCAGCAGTGGCACTGGGTCCCTGGTACCTGCCTGAGGCCACCTGAGGCTGCCTGTGTCTGCCTGGAGGTGGCATGGGGTCCCTGGTACCCAGCTGAGCCTTCCTGAGCCTGCCTGTGCCTTCCTGGCAGTGGCGCTGGGTCCCTGGTTCCCTGCTGAGGCCACCTGACCCACCCAGCAGCTGCATTCTGCATGGACTTCCAGGAACCGGGCTAGGTCTGCTTGCCCATGGACAGGTGTCTGCCTGCGTGTGCGAGGGTGGGTCAGGGATGAGTGCACCCAAGGATCATGTACTGTGCAGAAGGGAAGGGGCCCCAGGAGGGAAGGGTGCCAGTCGGCAAGGGCTCAGGTCAGGACACAGCTGGGAGGAGACAATGGGCAATGGTGGGAGTTTGTGCTTGGGAAGGGGCAGCTCTCCATTCCTCTTCAGGAGCAGAGAGTGGTTGGGGAACCTGGTCCCAGCTGGTGTGGGAGCTGGGGAAGGGGTGTGCCTTGGGATGGGCCCACCTTAGTTCAGGAGTCTGAATCCCAGCTGGACACTCAAACATTTATGGGGAGTGTCCTGGCATGGTTGCTACACGTTGGCCATCTTGCTCTGCCCCCGCCAGGTTTTTCTGTTTTTTTTTTTTAATGTGCTCTTCAGAATGTATCTTTCCTCATTTTCTCTCTCATAAGTGCATTAAAGTCATGATATGAGCCTAGTTTATATTATTCCCATGAAGGCAAGACTCTGGAGATGGCAGAGCCCAGGATCAAAGATCCCATATCCCAACATGCCATGATGACCTTATTGTGAGTAAACTGAGGCATGGGTACTGAGGAATGGGTAAACTGAGGCACAACCACCCAATGCAGTTAAAAAGGAGAGTCTTTATTAAGCCAGCTGATGACTATGCTCATCAGAAATCAGTTTCTTAAAAATAGATTCATAGAGGTGTTACATACTAAAGAAAATGTCTAAATTTTCCGATTAAGAAAGATGTCTAATTCCTTTGATACTGGACTACTTGTTTTCTGTTACTTGATAAGGAGTTAAGTCAATATGGTATAATTTCTCTTAATTCTATGAAGGATGGATAACTAAATTATATAAAAGATACATGTTGGACGCCAGTCCTTCCACAAAAGACAGATATATGTGCTGGATCTCAATCATAGATAACACAATAAAGGAAAAAGTTGATGTTAATGTGTTCAGCCTGGCTCTGGGTTTGGGAAAGAGCTCCCCTGAAAACAGACCCCAAAACAGGATTTGAGGTCAATGCAGGTTTCCCAATGTTTCCTCACAAACCAGACTGGCCCTCTGGTTAGTGATGAATGTAAGGGCAATCACAGCGCAAGGAGATCTCTATCTTCTTTATGATACTAAAGTCCATGATCAAATGGGTAAACTTGAGTCAAAAAGGAAGACATAAGGTTTTCTATCTATGGCTCAATGGTTAAGAACATTTGCTATTGTAAATGCAACATGTTTCCTGCTTTACCTAAGGGGGCAGAGAATGTCCTACATATAGGTTTCTATATTAAGGATGATAAGTTAGGATCAGATTGCTCAATAGTTAGAGACACTAATGACTATAAATGCCTCATGTTTCCTGTTTTGCTTTATGCATAAAAAGAAAAGGGGGATATAAGGTTATGTCAGAGAGGACTGTTCCTCTCCTCTGATCTCACCGATAGTCACCCATGTCTGAAAGTTTTAATCAGCAGTAAAAGATTAAAATGTGTAAACTGAGTCAATATATTTGATCAGGTTCAATCATTAGGCTTCCCTAGAATGTATATCAGAATAAAAACAGGTATTGCCATAGAGCTGTTCTTTTGAAATGAGATGATTAAGTTATTAAAAACACCTGATACATTTTTTTTCTTTTCTCTCTTTTATGGTGACTTCCCCTTTTAATCCATGTCTTGATAATGGCTCTGTACAACGGTGATAAAAAACTGTAAATGTGAATTTATTGTAATGTGAATAATAATAAATGGTTTCGGGGGCAGAGCAAGATGGTGGATGAGTAACAGCATTGCCAGGACTCTCTCTCTGTAAAGGTTTGATTTACCAACTGGGATCAAAACCCTGGACCCCAGCCGGACCTGAAACCAAGCCCACCATCTCCCCAGCTCCTATACCAGCACAGACAGGGTTCCCCAGTGGCTCTCTGCTCCGCAGAGGAACAGAAAGCTGACCCCTCCCCCACCGCAAGCTCCCGCCATTGTCTCCTCCGAGCCTGTGCCACCCTCACGGGGCCCCTTCCCTCCAGCACCTGATCCTCCGGCGCACTTCTCTTCATGAACCCACACATATACAGGAAGACATGATACTTGGGCAAACTGACCTAGCTTGGTTCCGGGGCCAGACCTCAGGCAGATACCTGGGAAGCTCGGCAGAGGCCGGTTCAGACAGGTACCTGCCAGGAGGGCACAGGCTGAAATGGTGAATACCAGGGATCACGCACCACTGCCTGGTGGAAAGACACTGGGCTCTATAGTTTGGGGGGGGTTGGGGATGTTTCTACTGAAGCATACCAATCGAGGACAGGAGCCTATGAGGTGGCTCTAAGACTAAACAGTCACATACAGAGGGATACCAAGAGAGGTCCAATATTAGAATCATGGGGATCCCAGAGGGAAAAGAAGCCCAGGCGAAGGGCATAGGAAACATTTTCAACAGAACTATTCAAGAAAACTTCCCCTATCTAACAAGAGAAAGCCCACTCAACTTTCAAGGGGCCCAGAGGACTCCAAACAGAGAGGACATGAAGAGGAATTCTCCTAGATACATTTTAATTAAGATGCCTAACGTAGAAATCAAAGAGAAAATACTCAAAGCTGCTAGAGAAAAGCAAACTGTAACTTATAAAGGAAAATCCATCAGCCTTACCTCAGACTTCTCATTAGAAACCATGAAAGCCAGAAGGTCTTCGAATAATGCTTTTCAGGGAGTAAGAAGTATGGCTTTCGACCTAGACTACTGTACCCAGCAAAGCTATCCCTCATAATAGATGGAGAATTGAAAATGTTCCATGAAGTAAACCAGCTCTACGACTATTTGAAATCAAAGCCAAAATTTCAAAAGATCCTGTAAGAGATATCCCACACAGAAGAAACAAGAAATCTACCGCAGAAGAGTACCAGAGATCAGGCACAACAATCATAGTCAGTGTGCTAATAACAGCAGCACAGACAACAACCCCCATTAACCCTTTATCATGGCAGGGCTTAAAGCAAACCTCAAAGATATATCACTGCTATAAATGTAATTGACTCCCCTATAAAAAGGCACAGACTTGCAGGGTGGATCAGAAAAATGGACCCTTCCATCTGCTGCCTTCAGGAAATGCACTTTACCTCTAAAGACAGCAATCTTCTTAGAGCAAAAGGATGGAAAACAGTTTATCAGGCATGTGGAAGTAAAGAGCAAGCAGGTGTGGCTACTACATTAATCTCTGACAAAATAGACTTTATACCAAAATCAATTAAAAAGGATAATGATGGTCACTTCTTACTCATCAAAGGAATGATCCAACAGGAAGATATCATCATCATCAACATATATGCACCAAATTTGGGTGCAACACAGTTCATAAAGGAAACCCTACTCAAAAATAAAGCAGAAATAGACTCTAACTCCATCATAGTAGGAGACTTTAATACACCTCTATCAGCTCTAGATAGATCAACCAAACAGATCAGCAGGGACATAACAGAGCTCAATAACACCATTAACCAGCTGGGGAAAACAGATTTCTACAGAACATTTTACCCCAAAGACACAGAATATACATTCTTATCAGCAGCACATGGGACTTTTTCTAAAATTGACCACATCTTACGTCACAAATCTTCCCTAAACAAATTCAGGAAGATTGATGTAGTTCCTTGCATCATATCAGACCACAGTGCATTAAAGGTAGAAATTAACAATGAAACAGGATCCAGAAAATACACAAAGTACTGGCGCCTGAATGATTCACTCCTAAAAAATGATTGTGTCATCCAAGAAATAAAACAGGAAATTCAGATTTTCCTAGTAATAAATGATGATGATAACACATTTTATCAGAACTTGTGGGACACAATGAAGGCAGTCCTGAGGGGAAAGTTCATTGCACTAAATGCCTTCATATCAAAGACAGAGAGGTCTCAAATCAATAGCCTAACAACCCACCTAAGATCATTGGAACAGACGGAGAAAGCTAACCCGAGGAGCACAAGACGAAAGGAAATAATTAAAATCAGAGCTGAGATTAATGAATTGGAAATAAAGAAAACAATTAAAATAGATAAATCAAAGAGTTGGTTCTTTGAAAAAGTTAGTAAGATTGACAAACCCCTGGCCACTCTAATCAAACGAAGAAATGAGAAAGCCCAAATCAACAAAATCAGAAAGGACAATTGTGAGATCACAACAGATCCAAAAGACATTGGAAGAATCATCAGGTCACATTTCCAAAACCTCTACTCCACAAAATTAGAGAACCTGGAAGAAATGTATGAGTTTTTGGACACCTACCAACTGCTAAAGCTTAACCCAGAGCAGATAAAAGCACTAAATAAACCTATCACATCCACAGAGATTGAAGATGTAATAAAAAAACCTTCCCAAAAGGAAAAGCCCATGACCAGATGGTTTCTCAGCTGAATTCTACCAAGCCTTCAGCACAGAGCTGAAACCACTCTTTCTGAAGCTTGTAAGAAGCATAGAAAAAGAGGGAAGGCTTCGAAACACCTTCTATGAAGCTACCATTGCCCTAATCCCCAAACCAGGCAAGGAAGCAATTAGAAAAGAGAACTACAGACCCATATTTCTGATGAACTTAGATACAAAAATCCTGAACAAAATCCTAGCAAACCAGGTACACTACAGCAAAAATATTATCCACCCTGACCAAGTTGGCTTTAATCCAGAGATGCAGGGTTGGTTCAACATACGCAAGTCCATAAATGTAATACATCATATTAATTGGCTCAACCACAAAAACCACATGGTTATCTCAATAGATGCGGAGAAGGCCTTTGACAAAATTCAATACTACTTCATGTTCAAAGCTCTGGAAAGACTAGGCATAGATGGCCTATAACTCAATTTAATTAAGACAATTTACAAAACTCATAAAATACAAATCATTCTCAATGGGGAACGACTCAAGGAGTTCCCACTCAATTCAGGATCAAGACAGGGGTGTCCACTCTCACCACTGCTCTTCAACATAGTGCTTGAAGTTCTAGCCCAAGCGATAAGACAGAAAAAGGGCATAAAAGGGATACAAGTCAGAAAGGAAGAAACTAAACTATCCCTCTTTGCAGATGACATGATCCTATATATATCAGACCCAAATAGTATCAGTAACCTCTTGAAGGTGATTAATGCCTTCAGCAACGTGGCAGGATACAAAATTAACACACAAAAATCAGTAGCCTTTCTATATGCAGAACAAGCAGACAGAAAAAAACATCACAGAGACTGTCCCATTTTCTGTAGCATCAAAGAAAATCAAATACCTTGGAATATCACTAACCAAGGTTGTAAATGACTTATATAAGGAAAATATTGAAACACTCAAGAAGGAAATAGAGGAGGACGTGAGAAGATGGAAAGATATTGCATGCTCATGGTTAGGGAGAATCAATATAGTAAAAATGGCAATCCTGCCAAAAGCGATTTACAGATTCAATGCCATGCTGATAAAATCCCAACCTGTTTCTCCACAGACATAGAAAAAATAATCTCTAAATTTATTTGGAAGGGTCAAAGACCTCGGATAGCTAAAACTATTCTAAGTAAAAAAACCTACTCCGGAGGTATCACCATCCCTGACTTCAAAACATACTACAAAGCCATAGTAACTAAAACAGCATGGTACTGGTATAAAAACAGACAGATGGATCAATGGAACAGGATTGAGACCCAGCTTTAATTGGAAGTAACTTCAGTTATTTGGTCTTTGACAAGGGGGCCAACAATATATGCTGGGTACATTGCATCTTCAATAAATGGTGCTGGACGAATTGGATAAACATGTATAAAAAATTAAAATAGACCCACTCCTTTCACCATGCACAAAAACCAACTCCAAATGGATCAGAGACCTTAATATAAATCCGGTAACCCTGAACACCCTGGAAAAAAAATAGGAGGAACTCTACATGAAATAGGAGTAGGGAAAA
>PVHP010042130.1:0-15109 GCA_004024765.1 Zapus hudsonius
CCATAATGAGTTACATTATTTAGTGGGCAAACCATGCGTTGTTATCCCGAATTCCCCAATTCCCCCCCTCCCCATCCCTGATCAGTTGTATATCCTCCTCCGTGGGCTGTCTGTATTAGTCCTTGTGGCAAGGGATCCTGTATATCTTAGTACTCATCCCGGTCTTCCTGGCCCAAGTGTGTTGTTACTGATGGGTGAATAATTAAGCAGTCTGAAAGCCCCGGGTTCCAGTCACCGGTCACTTCCCTCACTGAGCTGTTGACCAAAGTGATCCATGAGGTTCCAAAAACAAGACAGAATTCTGTCAAGGCTCTTGAACACCCTCCCCAGGTCTGCAATCATTTTTGAGATATAAAATGATAAAAATATAACATTGTGCTTGAGAAGCGTATTCAATTTCTTTCCAATTATATCTCAGTAGCACCAGAAAAAAAATCAAGAATCACTTGTTCTTGTACTATAAATGCAATATGCATTTTTCTAAAAAATGGGATGCAAGATATGGTGATTAAATTTCCAATCTTTAAGAGATATCTTTCGGAGAAAGTTACCATGATAGTATCAAATAATTATGACAATTTCAGTCATGATACAATCAGATCAGCACTATATGATTTAAGAATCATTTTGTGGGATGAGCATGATTATCTATTATCTAAAATACATTTTAAAAATTGTATTTATGCCTAAAAGCACAGTTATTATAATCTTAGAATTCTTGTCTGTCATTGTATCAATCCAGAATGGCTAGAAATAATGGTTATTATTTAAAAACAAATTTACTAATGGAAAGATGTTGAGAATATAAAGTTATATGTGAAAGTTTGGCAGTCAATTAATTCTTTACTGTTATATTTTCATAAAAATCTTTGAGATAAAATCTTTTGACAGCATGAAACAGTCTGGATACTGGCAGTAAAATAATAAAGGTGACTTGAGGAACAGCTGCAAGTTGAGCAACTGAAAATAAAATCAAATAAAATAGCAATGCCTAAGCTTAAACCTTATGATTATGGTATATAATGTAAGGATTTGTATTTCATTACTTGGTTTACATTGTTGTGAAAGTTTGAAATAACCTATAGCTTTCATTACAAAACAAATCCTTCTTGTCTGTAAACATAATTTAAAAAGAATTTATTATGAATCAATAGAGCAACATCCCTCCAGTTCATTCCACTTGTTATTGCACTTTCTTTAAAAGAGCCACAAGAGGGATTTAAATTTATCATTGCCCATTAAACCTGTAAAAGCCCTTAGTAATTGGATGCCAACTCTTTTTTACTTACTCACATATTTACTGGCATTTAGGAGCATATGATTTAAAATCGATGTAGAGAATTCAGAGGATATATATACAATTATTATATTTACCAGCATATAGATTCTATCATCATTAAGTCACAGACACTCAGTATGTAATAAAAAATTAATGATTTTTAAATAACAAGGACCTATTTATTTACTTCATCAAAGTAATGAGTTCAACTCCCATATGGTAGTGTGTGTAGTGCTGGAAGGTATTCCATGAGCTGCCAGGGGAAATTGGTCAATGATATTTGTTTGGAGAAAGCAGAGACCACTGATATACAATATAGATGGTTGTCACAAGAATGCTGAACACACAGCTGTATGGAAGAGACCAGAAAGTCAAGAAATGCTCATCTCTGCAATAGTGGCACTAAATGGAGGAGGGTAATCAATGGCTTACTGCCTGGCTAAGAGATTTACTTACTGACAAGGAACACAACCACTCCTTGTGACTATGAACTTATGTGTTTTTTTTTTATTTTAACCAATAAGTAACCTATTTGATAAGCAATTAAGTTTTTATTTAACATAATTTAGAGAGGGTTTTAGAATGTGAGATTTTCAGAAAAAAACACAAATTCAGATGACATTCAAATGAGGAATATTTCAATGTTTTTTTAAAAATCAGAGTGTATTAAATTAATAGTAGCTGTAATGACTGTGACCATATTATATTGCATAGTGTATGAGATTCTGAATACAAATTTATGATGTGGCTACACAAATTTAGCTAATTGTCAAGCTGACGGAAAAGTGACAATGACAATTCACTTGTCAACCTCCACTGTCTCGGTCAAGTATCACAATATTTCAATGAATAAGAAAAATCTCATTGATAATGTATAGTTACAAACAGAAATGACATTCTGGAAGATTATTGCTTGGTCCTCTAATAATAATATTATGTGATGCAATTTATCATATTTGTTTCTAATTTACTCATTCACACAGAGATATATGCATTCAAAAATCAAGAGGAATAAAATGGAAAAGGGATAAGCCTCTCTAGGATGAGTTAATTGTCATAGATTCTCTTTGTTCTTAATTTAGAATGCTTATTTTCCAACATAGGCAATCAAAACTCGAGAGGTCTATTTTTGTAGCAAGACTCATGATTAGGATTTTTTTCAATGACAATATGCAGATTTAAGCAGATTTGAATGATGAGAATACAATATTTATGCTAAAACACTTTTGTATGCTACACATTAATCTACATAATTTAAAATATCAGAGATTTCCATTAATCAAAATTATACCCTAGTGAATTTTTAAAATATCACAAATCAACATAATTATTACCATAATTATTATTATCAGTGATGTCATTAGTTCATTTCTAATAACATAACTAGAAAGCAAAAAAATCAAATATACATGGTTAATTTCAAATCCAAACACATTCTTCATCTGTATTTTCCTTTTCAAGATAAATTTTGCTATTCGAAAAACTTTGTTGTGAAAAATCAGACTCCTGGGTTAGAACATTACTACAACACATTTTCAACATCTGTAATTCTTTGTGATAAGCATGCATTTAGTAATCTAGAAAGCACATTGTCTGTGCAATAGTGGCAGTAACTTACTGACTGGCTAAGAAATCGGCTTAGTGACAAGGAACCATTAACTGGATCTGGGATCCATGGCAAAATCCTATGGGGACCAAGAACCTGGGCTCCAAGGAGAAATTCCCACTACCAGAGAGCTACAGAGAGGTTATACCCATTAGGGGCTGGCTAAAATAGCAAGGTTGTCTCATTTAACCTATATTGATCTCACTCTCTAATGGAGATTCTGTTTGTGTTTTTCAGAAGGCAGTGAGAGATCTGGGGAAAACTCAATTCCACCAAAACATTGGATGATGGCTGACATCCTGGCAGGAGACAAACCACACCTAGACTTCACAAAGGGCCCAAATGAAACCTATCAGAAAGTGAGGAGACAAACAGGAGATCAATCACCACAGCGTCTGATAACCCATGAAAGGTCAATGGAGACAGACACCAATGATACCCATCACAACCAAGAGCAAAAATACAGAGACACTGAAGATCTCAACAACAGAGCAGACTCAAAACTCACCCACTATGACTCATGGAACTGAGCAGAAGAGGGGGCAGAAAGAATGTAAGAGCCATGATGGAGAATATCCAGAGACATCGACCCCCTCAGCAACAATACACAAAGGAAGAAGAAAAAAAAAAAGAATGAAAAACTGGCTACCTCTGGTGCAGTTCATAACCCCCTAACCAATGGACAGATCCAGTATGCTCAGGGAGGGAGGACCCCAGTGGGTAGGGGACAGAGAGAAGAGAAACAAAGACACATTCACAAGATTTGTTCATACAATGTATAAAGTTATTCATAATAAAGATATTTTTTGAAAAAAGAAAGCACATTGTCCTTATTAACACCATTCTTTAATGTCTAATTTGAACCCAGGTTAAGTTTCTAAAGTCTTTGCTGTATCCTCTTGCTTTTGGATAGGATTTTATGACAGGTCAATAATGTTTGTATCCAGAGAAATACATATATAAATTGGGGTGAAACCTCAGAGAAGTTGGTAATGGGGCACAAATGATAGCACATAGAAGAGAAAAATAGTTCTTTAGCCACAGTGTCCTTTATGGGGAAGATAGACTTAATAAAACTGTAAAAATGTTATTCAATTAATGAAATGTTTTAAGATCACAGGAAAAGCTGTGTTTGTAGTTTTGATATTAAGAATGAAAGAGAATATGTTATCACAAATAATCTGAGACATGTATTCATTAATTTATATGTTATGCACACAAGTGCATGCTTGCTTATTAAAAGTTTAAGCACTGAAAGAATGAATGTGGCTATAATGTAGTTAAATTTGAGAAGTTCCTGGCATGGATAAATCTTATAAATTTCTTTTTGTTTGTTATGAGACAGAATTAACTCTTCAGACCAGTCTGGCCTCAAACTTCTGGTCATCCTCCTTCCTTAGATTATCAGTGTTGAAACTAAAAAAAAAATAAGCCACTACACATAGCTTGTATTTTTCATTTAAATATTTCATTTAAATGCTTATTGCTTAATTCAAATATTTAATGTTGCCACACCCTGTTGTTGTAGTTTTGTGTGTTTGTGTGTGTGTGTGTGTGTGTGTGTGTGTGTTCTAGGTAGGTCTTAAGTTAAATACAAAGGATTGGAATTATAAATATATAAAGATTAGTGTCTCTCCTTTTCTGTCTTGCATGCTTTTGAGTGTATGCTGGAGTTTTTCTGGGGGAGAATATCCAGAGTCATTGTCCCCCTCAGTAACAATGCACAAAGGGGGATGAAAAAACTGGCTACCTCTAGTGCAGTTCAAACCCCTTACCCTACTGACAGATCCCATATGCACACCGAGGAAGTACCCCAGGGGGTAGGGGACAGAGAGGAGGGAAATGGGGACACACTCACAAGATTTGCTCATACAATGTACATGCATATTCATAATAAAGATATTAAAATCTGTAGTATAACAAATATTTTTAAGGCAGAAGTTAATGTGACCTTATAGCTAACTTCTACTAAATTCTAGCAAGCTAGATATCATAGAAATTTGAAGCTATGTAAACCATCTATCACTTATAATAACCTAACGTTAGCTTATTGTTATTTTAAGCTTACCAACATAAATTTCTCATAAGATAAATACAGCCAATAGAGTCACATTAATGTATCACTTGGGTACATTGATTTTTAAATGTGTAACTCATTATTGAGTTCAAAACTGTGAAAACTATTGGTTTATGGCAAGTAGCATCATTGTCAATTGTACTATCACTTTAGCAAATAAAGTTTCTACTGTGTATTAATATACAATATGATTGGTGTGAGCTGATCTCTTTTTTTCATTTTTAAGTATACTGTTCCATAAAAGGTGGCATTTATTCAATACTTTCTCAAAGAAACTGAAAAGAATATCTGAATTTATTCTAGTTATTGCATTTCTAAGAAAGGCTAAATTCATGTGAATGATTAAAAGGTCAAATAAAACATATTTGTTGAAAGGACTTTATGACTCAAGTACTATTTTAATTTTATTTTAGGCTAGAAATGGCTATACAGTACTTAGGTTGGTGGTGAGGTTGTGATTCTTAAAGCATAGGGAAAACCTTGGTGTGCTTGCTGGTCCTTACTTGTTGCTGTGGCTTTCAATGAGAGCATAAAGCAATT
This sequence comes from Zapus hudsonius, assembly GCA_004024765.1. Lineage (NCBI taxonomy): Eukaryota > Metazoa > Chordata > Mammalia > Rodentia > Dipodidae > Zapus > Zapus hudsonius. The sequence goes on from PVHP010042130.1 coordinate 5,503, forward strand.
CCAACGTTACCCAAAACAACATTGAATTGTCCCTGAACTCTAGGTGTTCTTAGACTTCTCTGTTTGATGACAATTGTGTTAGACAGAGGCAGAGATGTGAGACACTGAATAGGTTCATGCATGGACAAGTGGAGGGGCTATTGAGTGTGAAAGAAGGAACCTTCCTTTTAACAAAGATTCCTTTTGATATCTGCTGTGTGGGTCGAGAACACATAGAGTTTCATGCTCATTGCAAAATCTGAATGCTATTAGTGGAATTACCTATGTTCAACAAGCAAAATCTCCAGCAAGTTACATAAGTTACATATTTAGGAAATTTATGGATTTGAGATTGGAAGAAGATAAAGATGCTATTTTCTAGCACAGTAAACTAGCATGTGTTCTCTTGGAAAGTTTATTCCTCACAGCTGGAGACAGAAAAGCAGGACACAGCAGGATGCAATTTTTATAGTTCTTCTAAACAACTATCCTAAAAAGTTTTATTTGAAATAACTAGCCAGAAAGAAAGGAGAAAATAAATGTTCAACTAGTCAGGTAATTTCAGGAGAATTTTCTTTGATCAAAAGTAATATATATATATATATATATATATATATATATATATATATATATATATATATATATATATATATATATATATATATATGTTCTGGGAGAAATGATCTTATAAATGTGTTGCTACAAAATATACTGATAATGTTTATTTAGCAAGTAATAATGAATTGGAATCAAAAATACATACAATATATTTTAATATCCAGGTCATTTACTACTTCTAATTATATTTTGTGGTATGATTTCCAGTCTGGAGGCTGTTTTATTTGATTAACAAAGATGGTGATGGTTAGTATTTCTTCAAGAGAACAGCTATGTCTACCCAGATCTAACCAGGGACAATTGAGATACAACAGTTTTGATATTCTGTTCTGGGTAAATAGTTATAAAACTTTTTTCAACACGGTGTGATAATCTGGTAAATTTTAAAGTTACTGCTAATGTTACATCTCACAGCAGGGTACAGGTAGCTGCCCATGATAATTAAATCTTTCAAAATAGCTATTAAATAGTATTTTAATGCTCCTACTACAAAGTCTGACTTAATTACTCTAATCTGATTAATGCAAATGGAGTAATGGATTAAAATGACACATGATACCCCATAAATATATATGGTTACTGTATGTGAATTAAAATAAAAATAAAAACATATTAAAACTCCCAACACTAGAGCATAGAAATTAGAAATATGTACTATGTACTATAGCAAATGGCATGATGTTGGCAGTAGGGTTTACCATGTTCTCAACAAACCTGAAAGAATTTGATGCTCATTTCTTGGTTTAATGGGTGGATCAGCCTGTGGTTCCAAATGTGTTAGTAACCTCTGGACCTGCAGCACTGAACTGCAAACTTCACAAACTTCATATCTTCCTTCAGCAGGAAGTTATCAGGTATGGCTCCCACATAAATGATGGACAGCCATAGTCTAGTACACTCAATGGCTTGGCTTCTTCACTCAGTAAGAGAGACATTAAGGGCTCTAACCCGTTGCCCTTATATTGATCAGTACCAGGGTTTTCTCCTATGTGTCACAGAGTTAAAGAAATTGGATATGTACTCCATGAACTCTTAAGAGAACTGTGATGTTGAGTGACAGATGCATATAAGTGAGGCTGTGAATTCCATTACCAGAACCATGAGAATGGAGAAGAAAACACATGTTCCAGAAGCTTCTCTGAGCTGCCATAACATGACATACTATTCCCCAAATTACCCCCCAGATGAATGCTATGAAATTAAGACGAGAAAAAAAAAATGAAAGCATGAAATAATTTCATGAATTTTAAAACAGTCATTTGTAGTTATTTTTTATTTTCAAAGTCAAGCTGTCTTTCCATCCTTAGTACTGACAGAATGCCTGATAAAATAATTTTGTTACAAAATTATAAATTATAAATAAAAAACAATAATAAATAAGCAAGCAAGCCAAAGAAAAAAGAAAAGAAGGAGGGTGTTAGAGAAAGAAAGTATATAGTATATAAGTTTAAATATTAACATTTTAAAATTGTTTATTTTTTCTTATAAAAATGTTTAACAAATATTCTATAAATTAGAAATATTCAATCTTTAGATATTAGTGGGTTTTGTATTATTAAGTGAAATTCAAACCATTTAAAAGCTATATTAAATATGACTTTTGATAACACCATAAATATAAATATATAATTATGTTATCTATTTGAACACAGCAGCCAAATCATAAAGTAATTGAAGCTATTCTATTATAATGAAAAATTTTATAATATTGGGTTTATTAAACTTTTATTGTGAAAACCCTGTTGGGATTCATATCCAACACTTCAGATTTCACTTGCAAATTTAAAAGAACTAACTGTATCAATCAAACCTTGCCTTGCAAATTTAGTAGAGGTTGAACTATCATGAAAGCTTTTATTTCTTATGCCTTATCTCATACCTGAAATGTGCATGAGATTATGCAAGATGAAGTCTATAATGGGAATTCTTTAACTATGGAACAATTCAAATTCAAAACTATTTATTACATGCTTAATTTTCTTATGGCTTGAGGGTTGTGTGTATCTTAATGTTTTCTCAGCATTTTATGGACTTATCTCTGTTTTCTAATGAAATTTATGCCATTTTATTGCTCAGTGAAATACTGAATTAGAAATATAAATGGCAGAGTTGACTCTTGATGTAGCTATGAGGCTCTCTTAGATTAAATAACAGGACATTGGATATGACCAATTGCGTGCTTCGGGGACCCAAGACAATCAGAGCCCCCAAAACAAGTAAGAAAATTAAGGAATACTTGTGGGTTAGACTTTGTGAAAACGACTTTTCAATTAATCATGCAGTTGATGTGAAATGCTCATGACATAAGGGTTAGTCTGAATGAATTACAAGGATCCTTGAATCCATTTGAAAAAGGCCATAGAGAGAGGTGAAGAGACAGGGAAGAGAGAGGAAGCCAAAGAGAGGGAGAGAAAGACAAAGTCTGTGCGAAGGGCAATAACAATAGAAATTCTCTCCTGTGCTCACTTTTAATGAGAGAAAACCAACAGCTGCAGCATATGTGTTTTAGGAAGATAATTCAATAAGAAAGAACATTTAAGTATCTCATTTAAATGACAATTTTTCTACCAAGGACACATTATCCTGACTCTTCCAACTCCTGTTCTAAGTAAACATAAAATCTTGATAATGATAAATATAGTTTTTTATGTTAATATAATTTTAGGGAGTATTTTTCAACATTTTTTCATCATACCAACTTCAAAAGATAACAATACTTTTATTTTTATGCTCTCTAACTCCAAAGGTTGGCCTCCCCAAAATACTTTATCTTGTTCAAAAGCAATTTCTTTAAGAGCCAGTTTAGTCACAATTTTTGTTTTAGTGAAAGAATTTTTGGCAAGATAGTTGTGAGTATAAAATGTTGACTGGAAACTCCAAGTTTTAAATAGTCATATGGAAAACAAATCCATGTTGCTTCCTGCCCTTGAATAAGCCCTTATCTTAGGATGATTGTCGAAAGATGTCTTTACTGTAGGCTTCTGCCTCTTGTTCCTATGTTAGGATTTCATTTTTCATTAGAGTTTCAACTCTAGAAAAAACTTCAGAACTTTCTGCTAGGGTTGTTGAAACAATATGTTATGGAGTTATTTCAAAATAACATATATAAAGAAATACTGCTATATCTAAGTTAAATAATCATTCAAACATTTACATGAACCTGCCACGACCCAGTTTAGAAAACAAGAGTTAAATGATCATGTATTCATAAATCTCCCAGAATTCATGGCGATAGGTTTTAATAATATCTTTTGGCTTTGCATTCAACATCAAGCTGCTGGTAAACTGGAACAGGATTGAAAACAGTGGTTGCATTTGGTGGGATCAGGGATTCTGACAGAGCAAGTGCATGGATTTCTCTTCCTCTGTTAAAAGAGATGGTATATCCAGTATAATAGAAAATGCCATAGAGCAAGACTTTCATCTACCCATTGAAATCACTTCATTTGTTATATTTTTTAACTAATAAAAGCACATTTATTCTGGGTAGGTTCCTAGCACCTTCAAGTTAAGCAAAATTAAAACATTCTGGTTTAATATAAACATTTTATTTCACGCAATGAATCACATGCTTGTAGGAGTCAGAGTTCACAAAGCACTGTAGCTAAAAGCTCTCAGAATGTGGTTGAGGACACAAACACTTCTCTGATGACAGTGTGTTTTTATCCATGACTCTTGCTCCCCAGTGGACCCTTAATGTGGATGCACATTATATTGTCATATCTCTTCTGTTCATTCTCAATTTTGTGTTACGATTTCACAAAGAATCAAGACAGTTTCTCTTACTCTGGCCTTCAAACTGAAGACTTCATTTCCTATGTTAGGAAAAATTCAACAAATCAAAAGAAAGTCATTTGCAAACTCTTCCCAGGACATCTCCTTCTTTATGTCCAGGCTTTTACCTGCTTGAATATTTTACAAAGGATAAATGTCCCAAAATACTATTACTTACCCACTAGCTCCCACATTGTTTTAACTCAAGTAACTTCATTTTCTCTTCTGTGCTTGTCATTGATATCTGATTTCAACTCCCAAAGCTTTCTACTCTCTCTACTTTGTGCCTCCTAGGAACCTGTTGAATAAACTCTTCACTTTTCAAGTTCAGAGGCTTTTATACCTGCAGAGCCTGTCTGAAACGTTGGCTACTTTGGTATCTGCCTGTGTCCCTAGGACCCACCTTTTGTCACATTCCTTGTGCTAACTTATTTAAATAAATTTGAATCCTAATATTTCCTGTTACTCTTTTCTTTTTAATTGAACGCAGTTTTTCCCCCCAAAGATGTTTTTTCATGCTATATAACCATAAACAGGTATTTAATTTATTATGTAACTCTATCTTCAATAATGTTTCTATTACAGTATATACTTTTCAGTTTTTCTCTATTCTATAGATTTATTCTTAAAATAGCACTTGAGACATGATTAAGCCTTAATAAAACTACTAAATTTTTAAATTAAAATTTATTTTCAAGTATAGACAGAACAAGAGAAATTGAGAGTGAGCAAGCGAGCGAGTTAGAGAGAGAGAGAGAGTGAGAGAGAGAGAGAGAGAGAGAGAGAGAGAGAGAGAGAGAGAGAGAGAGAGAGAGAGAGAGAGAGAGGAGAATTGGAAGCCCAAGGCCTCTAGCAGCTGCAAAAGAACTCTAGATACATGTGCCATTTGTGCATCTGGCTGGCTTTACATGGCTACTGGGGAATTGAACAAGGCTCGTTAAATTTGGCAGACTTAACTGCTGAGCTATTTCTCCAGCTTCTACTAAATGGTTTATGAATACTCACATGTGTTAGTGACCACATTTCCAAATGTGTTTAGTAAATATTATTTCAAATATTAAATAGAAGGAGAGATAAGCTTTTTTTTGAACTTTACAAAGAAAAACCTTTTATCATCTTAATATTACGAGTAATTTGTGATATTATTAAAGTGTAACTACTCTAAAGCAGTAGAAATAGCAAACATAGAAGTCAGAAAACATCAGTTTTATAATTGTAAAGCAGTAGACTCAGTCCTAGTCATGAAATAGTTATGTTTGTTTTGGGGGAGTATGGAAATATATAAGACTTTCTCTTTCTCTGATTTGAGGAATATTATCTAAAGCTACTTTCAAATAAGAATTAAGTGGGATGATACATGCAGAAGCCTTACAATAAAATAAGCTAACAAGAATACTCATGTTTTGAGAAAAAATGAATTTAGGTTTTCTTTAAAATTGGACAGTAATCTATAATTTTGTGTGATTGTCCTTATTAAATATTTTTAGATAAATACTAGTTATACTATATGGTGGAAGAAACAGCATTTTTATAGATTTTATGGTAATGATCATATGTTTCTATAACACTTTCATAGTCTTGTGTATATTTTTATATGCTACAACCATTAGATCCATATTATTTTTTTGTATCTGTTTACCTATTCATTGCCTCATAGACATAGACTATTAATGTACTGAATCAGATATAAATATAAAGAGTTCCCTACACCTTTAACAATTAGACTTTATAAACTAGTTATAAAGCAACATGCACATTTATGACAATATGCAAAGGAAATTCAGACTTTTCCAGCCTCTGAAACAATGTTCTATAAAACACAAGAATAATATGGAATGGTAAAACTCAATTCATATCCCATTTGGTGTATACAGTTATGGGGACTTTAGTTCTTTTCTTTATTAAATTCATTTAGCCAGGGAGAATACATGAATAGTTTTCTATGAGAAAATATAATTTATTACTTATAAATCAACTTTTAAGTAGAAATCTTTTACATTTTATTTATTTATTTATTTATTTTATTTATTCATTTTCAAGCAGAGAGAGAGAGAGAGAGAGAGAGAGAGAGAGAGAGAGAGAGAGAGAGAGAGAGAGAGAGAGAGCGAGAGAGCACCAGGGCCGCCACCACCTTGTGGGTCAGCCTATGTAGGACCTGGGGAATTGAACCTAGGGCCTTAGGCACTGGAGGCAAGTGCCTTAACCGCTAAGCCATCTCTCCAGCCCAATCTTTTACATTTTAAATTAATTTCTTCATAGTAAACAATCATCATTCAAAGTAAAATGTAAATGTCCAGTCACAATAACATATTCATATGGGTTATCTTAATTATATATTTGCTCATCTCTTTCTGATAAGAGATATAGTTCCTCTCTTAAAAAACATTTTTGGGTTGTGATAGATATCATTGGTTTCTGTCTCAATGACCTATTTATCTGATTTACTGTGATGATAGGTCTATTGTTTATCTCACCACTTTTTCATAGGTTTCATTTGGGGCTTCAGCAACAACCCACAAAGGGGTTGGGGGAACCAGGCTATCACTTGAGGTAACCCTAACCCTCTCTCCAAAGAAAGATCCAGTATGCCCACCAAGAAGGACTCCTAGTAGGTTGGGGACAGGGAGAAGGGAAATGGGGCTACTGTCATATGATCTGCTCTTACCATGTATATAATTATTGTTAATAAAGATATCAAAATATTTTATTGATAATACTTAGATGCATTATACGAGCAAGTATTGTGATGCCCCCATTTCCCTCTTTTCTGTCCCTAGCCCATTGAAGACCCTCTTCAGGGTGATTGCTGGACTAGTTCATGGGCTAGGGGGCCGTGGTTTGTTTGTTTCTCTTCATTATGAAAATTCTTGTGTTCACTCGTTCCAGCCCTCATGAAGTCATATCAACACAGGTGAAAAACGAAGGAAATAAGTTAATACAATTCTTAACCATCAAAATCAATTCAAAAGAAAAATGCCAGTAGTGATGATATCCCAGATAAAGCCATTTCACGGGAGGTTCAGTCTCTCTATACCCTTGAAAGTCCTTTCAAAACCATCAGTCAAGCAGTGAGCAGGTAGTAAAGGGCACAGCAGAACTGACCCAAGCTTCTTCCTTAGACTAGAATTTTCCATACTGTGTGTTCATATCTTCTTTGTTTTTTCTCTTTCCATATCTGCCCTCTGCTCTTTGTCATCTTCAGTTTCCTTGGCAAATGACATGAATGGGAACCCTTGTGAAAATTCACAACTTTGTTCTAGAGGCAGAAAAAATGGTAAGACACAAATAAATGCTACCTTTGTTTTACCTAACCATGGGTGCAATGTCTAAATGTGTATTCCAAGTAGGATCTGGTAAAAAAAAAATCCATTCAGTAAGAAGTCAGTTTATTGCTGATCACTTTAGTCAAGGTATGTAACTGTCCACACATTTTCAACATTTCCTATGAAATTTATCATGATAATGAGGGAGGAAATATACTTGTGGGGAAAAGATGAAGTGCATTAACAGAAAAATGTGAAAATTAGAATTGAGACAGGCATGCAATTTTAAGTGTGTTTGTTACAGTTTCACATTGTGCACATTGAATTGCCAAAACAGTTTAAGAAAGAAATGCAATCTTTCATAAAAAAATTATTCTACATGTAAGAATAATTATTTTCCACTAATATTGTCTCAGTGCAAATATTAATCTTCATGGCTATTATATAAAATGTGTATTTTCTTATTTGACTCTGATTATGAAGCCTGATGAATATCTCTGACATGATATTAGTATTGAATGCATTCACACTCAAAACACATACTATGGCTTTACTCACATGACTGCATAAATTATTTCACTCAAAAGTTTTGAGTGTGATCATAAATGGAATCCAAAAATTGGTTACATGGGGATTGGTTAAGATAGAAATTGAAGAGAAAAACCAAAGTGGTTGTTCTGCTATTGGGAATATTTTATCCTTGCCTGTGTAGTTCTTATATTATGCTCACTGTGAATATAAATTCAGCTTATCGTTTGTCTGCTTGTGAATGTGGAATATTCTATGGAAGAAAAAAAAGTCTTATTTTTTTCTTTTTTTGCAAAATACACTATCCATTGTATGTAACTACAGTAATTTGTAATAGAATAATTCATTTTCTCCAGGTGAATAAATTAAACATTCAAATTAACACAGCCATCTTAAAATCAAAGATAAAACATACTACTTTTCAGATAAAAGTTGACATGAAAACCAATAGGTGAGGAGATAGTAGGTGACAGTCTTTGCTTATTGAGGGCACAGGCTGAGGGTGGGGTTTGGAATGAGGGGTGATGACAACAGAAACAGATATAACAGAACATCTGCCAAGTGGGATGAAGTCATAAAGACACTGAGAGGGAGGAAACTGATGCCTAGCAGTATTTTTCCTGATATGGGGCTGAAATGTGAAAGCTGGTTATAATGGTGATGGACCATGGCTTTCAGGGGAAAATAAATTCCTATAAAGGAGGTCCTTGAGGGCTCACTGGATACATCTTTACATTGTCCAAAGTAAATAAAACTTAACTACATAAACATTTGGGTTACTGCAGGATGATACAAGAAGCCATTCTAATAGTGGACATGATTAAACTTAATCATGTCCACTATTAATTAAACTTAATATATTCAAATGAGAGAATATTATGACTGACATTTGGGACTGAGTGTGCACCACAAATGTCTGTGATGGAGATACTCACACTGAAATTTTTATTTAAATAAACCAAAGTATTATAATAGTTCACTCTGATTTTCTGCCAGTACATTAAGACAAATAATATTTGCCTTTGGAGTCACAAAAAGTGTAGTTAATAGTGTAGATTATAATATTTACTAGCGATATGGATATTATAAGCACATGTAAACATTTTATTAATTAATGCTGCTATTTAATATAGCACCCAGTTTCATGAAAATGTTACTATCCAGATTGACTATGCTCTTCAGACTTTCTTCATGAAATTCATCTACTGAAATGTGTGAAGTTTGTTATTGTAATAGCAGCTTTTATTAGGACATGATTTTTTGCTAAGTGTAAAAAATTCAATGTTAAAATTTATGATGACCGGGTTGGAGAGATGGCTCAGCGGATAAGGCACTTGCCTCAGGTGCCTAAGGCCCTGGGTTCAATTCCCCAGGACCCACATACTCCAGACCCACAAGGTGGTGGCCCTGGTGTTCTCTCTCTCTCTCTCTCTCTCTCTCTCTCT
>PVHP010042131.1:0-15113 GCA_004024765.1 Zapus hudsonius
AGCAGCCTTAATACTCATCCACCACGACTCAGGGAACTATGCGGAAGAGGGGGCGGAAAGATTGTAAGAGCCGTGGTGGGGGAGATTATCCAGAGGCATGGCCAGGAGAACCTGGCTGAATACTAGGCTATCCATGGTCCCCTGTCACAAGGACTGATCCAGACGACCCATGGAGGAGGTTAGCCAGTGGAGGGGGGAGTGGAGGGCAGTGAGGAATTGGGGATAACAACTCATTGTTTGCCCACTAAATGTTGTAACTCATTATGGACAATAAATTATTAAAAAAAAATGAAGGAGAAAAAAAAATAAAGCAAGCATTGCTCAATCCTCCTCTCCCCCTAGTCATCTGGATCACCGCAGCGGCTAAGCCTTCGTTTGTAAGGGGGCCACCAACATCACGACAAGCCTTCATCCAGGCATTTAAAGCCATATCTTTTATGGGGGTGATGGCATTCCTGCAGTCTTTAGAACATTGCTCATAGATAAGCTGTTTTACCAAAGGACCAGCTGCCTCAGTGTCTCCGAAAATTCTCTCCGTAGCCTCTAGCAATCTAGCCACAAAGTCTGAGAAAGGCTCCTGGGGTCCCTGAATGATTTTTGTAAGATTGCCCCAAGATTCTCCTTTATTGGGGACAGATTTCCATGCTCTAATGGCCACATCGGTAATTTGTGCATATACTGCAGGCGGAAAGCCAGTCTGACTGTTAACATATTGGTCTCGCCCTAATAGCATATCTTTAGTCCATGCGTGCCTTCCATCCCTCTGATTTCTAGTGACTTGTTCATTTGTAAATTCAGAGCGGTAAGTTTTCCACTCCAAAAATTGACCTGGGGCAAGACATGCCTTAGCCAAATGTGTCCAATCATCAGGGGTCATGGGTGAGGCCCGAAGCTCCTCCAACTGAGATAGAGTAAAGGCTGCAGTTAACCCATAGTTTCTAACAGACTCTGCTAAAGCTTTAATGACCTTGAAGTCAAGTGGCTCATGATAGCAGCGACCTCCTTGGGGATTTACAAAAACCGGACAGGCTACCAGCATTTCTTCCCTCGCTTTTCTCCAACCCTCAGGACTAAAAGTACATGCTCCATCTGGTGGGATGCCTGCATAAGGCGGTGCAGCCGCTGGCGGAGGTGATGTCGGAGAGAATTTCCCTTCCAAGGGGAGTTTACAAAAATGATCGCATTCACAGTGGTCCTTAAACCCTTTTCTCTCCCCTTTTCTATTTTTTGATCGCTCCATGGCCTCCACAAGGGGAACAATCTCTTGTTCCTCCTCCGAGTCTAAAGAATCCTCTCCTTCTATATCTGGTAATTCTGAGTAAAGTTTCTGTGAAGGGCGTGGGTGTTCTGATCTAATTGACCCTTCAGACCTTTCTTCCTGCAACGTTTCTAAAGCTGCCTGATCATTCTCTATGGCTGCAGAGCAGCATTGATCCTCAATACAACCTCTAATGAGTTTCCAGATAGGCCTGACACCAGCTTTAATTTCTCCCTGGTCTGCAGCAAAATCAAGATCTTTACCAAGTTTGTCCCAGGAGGGAAGAGTTAGACTTCCTGAGTTAGCAAACCAGGGTGCAATAGTGTCTACTTCTACCAGGAATCTTAATAAAGTCACCTTCTTAATCTTCAAAGCCTTAGACCTAAGGAGCTCCTGCAAAGCTACAAAGACAGAGTGAGAAGGAGAATTACCCATTTTACTTTCACTTTGTTTTCCTGTCTGTTCCTCGAGTGAAGCCACTCTCTTTATCTAGTCACTTCTCTTTTTTATCTAATCGCTCTCTCTTTATCTACAGTAGAGAGCAAAGAACTCGCTTATCCCCGCCAGATTAAATGTGTCCCTCCTAGAGTTTGATACTCACCAGGGAGAATCCAGCGCTGTCCTGAAAAACACTGCGAGTTCTGAGCCTCCGTGCAGGGAGCCAGGACTCCGTATAGAGGAAGCGTCCTTCCCCGTACGGGCCACCAATTGTCGCTTCTTGGCTCGACCAGCAAGAACGAGGCGACATCAGGCTCTTCTCAGCAGCAGTTTATTCAGCAAGTTTATGATGAACACCGGAATGGCCCCGAACCAGGACGGGGAAGCACAGTTATACAGAGCACTAACCAACCAACATTACATACGTATTGATTCTCTATGGGTCCACATATAATGACGTGACCAGAGGGTGTAGCAAGTTACAAGGAAGCACTTATCTATATCCTAATAAGGAGTTGTTTATGACCTAAAGGCAGGGAGGACAGGGCGGAGGTCAGTGCCATCTTGGCAATACCAGCCATTTTATGCCATACTGTAACTATAGCAGCCATTTTATATATACAGGCTCACCACAAGCTTGGGCTAGGGCCCTGGGGTGACTGCAACATGGGTGGCTCGGGCCTCGGGGTGCCAGGAATCTGGCTGGCTAGGGCCCTGTTGTGGTGGGTACGCGGGTGGCTCAGGCCCTGGGGTGGCAGGAATGAGGCCGGCTAGGGCCTCGGGGTGGCAGGCATGGCAGGCAGCTCAGGCCCTGGGGTGTTGGGGAACCAGCAGGCTAGGGCTCCAGGGTGGCGGGCACATGGGCAGCTAGGGCCCCGGGGTGCTGGGAAGCCAGCCGGCTGGGACTGCGGGGTGGTGGGCACGCGGGCGGCTTGGTCCCTGGTTGCCAGGAAGCTGCCTGGCTAGGGCTCTGTGGTGGCGGGAATGTGGTCAGCTCGGGTCCCAGGGTGATGAGAAGTAGGCAGGCTAGGGCCCCGGGGTGGCGGGCACACAGTTGGCTCGGTCCCTGGGGTGCCAGGAAGCCTGCAGGCTAGGACCCCGGTGTGGCTTCTTTGCATGGATTCTATATCCACATTATTAAAGGAAATGGAAGCAAAAATTGACAATGTAAGTGAAAATATGCAGAATCAGCTTGCAGGCTTCACTATCAGGCTCAATACAATGGAAGAAAAACAGATGGACTTTGGTAGAACAGTAAATGAGGTAAAGGCAAACAAGCAATCAGAGAAGCTCAAGAATCAGCTGGCTAAACTAAACAAAGACATAATCAAATACAAGAATGAGTACAAGGAAGCATTAAGTCAACCTTTGAAATGAAAATGCAACTCAACAAAGAGATGGATACCATGCAAAAAGCTCTTTAGGAAAACCAAAATCAAATGGAGATATTTAAAACATCTCTGGAATCCCTCACTACCAGAGTAAATAACCTGGAAGATAGAACCTCAAATGTCAAAGACAAAGCAGAAAAAAAAGAGATCAGGCTAACAGAAACTTGAATCAGTTAAAAAAAGATTGCAAACAAAATATGATGGAACTATGCAATACCCTTAAATGACCAAACCTTCAGATCATGGGGACACCAGAAAGGGAAGAAACCTAGGCATAGAGAACATATTCAACGAAATTATTGAGGAAAATTTCCCAAATCTAACAAAAGAGAATCCCATCCAGATACAAGAAGCACACAGAATACCAAACAGGCAGGACCAAAGGAGAAACTCCCCAAGACACATGGTAGTAAAAACCCAAACTTTGAAGGCTAGGAGAGGGTTCTAAAAGCAGCAAGAGCAAAACAACCAATCACATACCCATCAGAGTTACACCAGACTTCTCCACACAAACCATGAAAGCGAGAAGAGCTTGGAGTGGTGTACTTCAAAACCTAAATCACTTTGACTTTCAACACAAGTTATTGTTCCCTGCAAAATTGTTTGCCCACTAAATATTGTAACTCTTTATGGATAATAAAAAAGTATCCCTTATAGTAGACAGAGAAAGGAAAATATTTCAAGATAAAAGCCAGCTCTACAATTATATGGACCTAAACCAAACCTACAGAGAATTCTCCATGAAATATTCTACACAGAAGAGCCAAGCAACGAATGCCAAGAGCCATCCAGAAGTCAGACACAATAATCAGTCCTAGAGGAGACACAATAACAGGAGGCATCAAATCCCATAAACCCTATGCTATGGCAGGGATTGACTCAAGCCTCACACTTGTAACTTTGAATATTACTGGTCTTAACTCTCCCATAAAAAGACACAGGCTAGCAGGATGGATCAGAAAAACGGATCCTTCCATCTGCTGCCTCCAAGAAACCCACCTCACCTCTAAAGACAGGAACCTCCTCAGGATGAAAGGATGGAAGTTGATCTTCCAAGCTAATGTTAACAAAAAACAAGCAGGGGTTGCGTGATGGTTAAGCTTTCTTGTCAACTTGACCTTTTTAGTAATCTTGAGTAGGTCTCTGAGGATGCTTATAGGATAGTGGCCTCTCAGTGGGAGGCAGGATGTAAAGAAGCTCAAAGAAGCTAGAACTAAAACATCCTTTCCTGTGTGAGCAGTGCAGGAAGGAAATTCCAGAGACTCAGGAAGCCACTAAATCTGGGGAAGGGCTGCAAGGCCCCACCCTAAGGCTATATAAAGGGGAAGAAATTCTCTCCTTGCCTCCCTGCTTGTTGGCTGCTGGTGCTTGTTCATGACTTGCAGTCGCATCCTGCTCTCCTACCCTTCCTGGACATTGGAACCCAGTTTTTTATATTTTTTTATATAATAATAATGAGTTACATTATTTAGTGGGCAAACAATGAGTTGTTATCCCCAGTTCCCCAATGCCCCCTTTCCCATCCCCAATCAGCTGGATATCCTCCTCCATGGGTCATCTGGATCAGTCCTTGTGGCAGGGGACCTAGTACTCAGCTCAGTTCTCCTGGCCCAAGTGTGTTATTACTGAGGGGTGCCATGCCTCTGGATAGTCTCCCCCACCACGGCTCTCACAATCTTTCCACCCCCTCTTCTGCTCAGTTCCCTGAGTCGTGGTGGGTGAGTATTAAGGCTGCTTTAATGTTGAGAACTTAGTGGTCTTTGTAGCAAAAATTGTTGGTTTCTATCTTGCTGACTTATCCTGTGTTGATTGAATGGCTGTGGCTGTGGGTCCCTTGTTCATCCTGTCATTCTCTGTGGGGCAGAACCCAGTTTTCTTGGCCTCACATTGTGGACTTGAAGTGCAGCCAATCCCAAGAGAGCCATCAGACCCTCTGGGCTGGATTGGAACTGCTGAAGCATCCAGACATGTAGACTGAACAGATCCTGGTTTCTTCACCTATAGGCCTGCAGACTGCTATTGTTGGACTGTCGTAAGCTACCCCAATAAATTCCCTTTTACTACAATCCATTCTGTCAACTCTGTTTCCTCTAGAGAACCCTGACTAATACAGAAGTTGGTACCAGGAGTGGTTCTAGAGAAACAGAAAAAAGAATGGCTTTTTCTAGTGCGCTTGGGGATATCTGGAGTCAACTCTTCAATTTCAGTGCTACTAAAGGCCCTAAAGGCAGTAGGAGAGCATGGTTGTTGGTAATAAGAACGCTGATAGTCCATGGTGTGAATTATTTAACTTGCTCCGTGAAATAGATGTTTTTAGTGATCCTGAGTCACCTCTTATGAGGAGCCAGGAATTTAGTGAGTCAGTATTTAAAACCTTTGAATATTTGTGGAAAAGTAAGACAAATAATGATGTTGGTTGGTTTCTTCTAGCATCTCTGGATAAACTAGTAAGAGACAAACAGAAGCTCAGAAAGGAAATTTCCCAGCTTAAGATCCAAATACATGATCTGAAGGTTTCTAAGATTGCCCTGGAGGACAGTCTAATCTCTAATAGCAAATAGGTTCAAATTGCAGAAAATCAAACTCAAGCTCTCAGTGTGTGATTGGCTAACTTGCAATGCAAATTCAAGTCCCAGCCTCATAGGGTGTCAGAAGTTAAAGTGAGGGCACTGATTGGAAAAGAGTGGGAACCTGAAGCTTGGGATGGGGATGTGTGGGCAGACCCTGAAGAATCTGGGGACACTGAACTCTCAGACTCTGATGAAGTTACTCTGCTTGAGGAAGCAGTCTCCCCTCCCCTAGCAGCAGTTGCATCCCCACCCCCGCCCCCAGAAGCCTTAGCCTCTTCCTCCTTACCTGGGGGAATGAATCCTTTGTCTGAGGAATCTGCATTGACACCTCCTGCCAGAGGTGCTAGATGTAACCTTATCCCTCAGTCCCCACCCATCTTTGCCTCTAGGCCTATAACCAGAAGGAAGGCAAAGCAGGCACATAAAAGTGAGGTACAATGTGTGACTGAAGAGGACGTGAAATACACCCCTAAAGAACTTCAAGAGTTTTTTAACTTTTATAAGCAGAAGCATGGAGAATATGTGTGGGAGTGGATTCTGAGGGTATGGGATAATGGAGGAAGGAATATAAGATTGGATCAGGATGAATTCATTGGAATGATTATAGATTTACTGCTGTAGCTTGTGCAGTTAGAAGTGTCAAGAGTTTATTTGATTGGTTGGCTGAAATATGGATCCAAAGATGGCCCACTGTGAATGAGCTCTACCTGCCTGATATTCCTTGGCTTAGTGTTGATTAAAGGATTAAGAGGCTTAGAGAACTTGGAATGCTGGAGTGGATTTCATCTTCGCCCCGACTACTGGAGGGTCCCAAAGATGTGCCTTTCACTAAGAGTATAAAAACAGATTTGTGAGGGGTGCTCCAGCACACTTAAAGTGCCCAGTAGTTGTTATATGTAAAGAGGACATCACACTGGGAGCTGCAGTTGCAGCATTAGGTGAATTAGATGCGATGTGTTTTGCTGGATCTCGGAATGACAGGGACCAAGTGGCAGCATTGAATTGCCAAACATGTTTATTGTAACAGCCAGCATAGGCAGAACAATGCTCATGGTGGTATGACTCATGTAGACCTTTGTACTGGCTGATTAATCATGGTGTTCCCAGAAGTGAAATAGACAAGAAGCCTACTAAGTTCCTGCTTGATCTCTATAAGCAGAAAAATTCAAGGGCAAAGGAATGAAAGGCTACTGTGAATTATAGCAACAGAGAATCAAGGCCTCTTAACCAATTTCCAGACTTGAGCCAGTTTACAGATCCAGAGCCCCTTGAATGAAGGGGTGGCTAGGTCTCATTTAGGAAGGACCCTCCTACAACCCCCAAATGTTTCATTGTTAAGCTTAGTCCCGTCCTTCCTCAGAGGGACCTACTGCCTTTTGCTAGGGTAACTGTACATTGGAAAAAAGGAAATAATCAGACCTTTCAGGGCCTATTAGACACTGGCTCTGAATTGACATTGATTCCAGGGGACCCCAAGCAGCATCACGGCCCTCCTGTTAAAGTAGGTGCTTATGGAGGTCAGGTGATTAATGGAGTTTTAGCAAATGTTCGATTGACAGTGGGTCCAGTGGGCCCCCGAACTCATCCTGTAGTTATTTCCCCAGTCCCAGAATGCATAATTGGCATAGATATATTTACGATTTGGCAGAACCCCTACACTGGCTCCCTGATTTGTGGAGTGAGGGCTATTATGGTTGGAAAGATAAAATGGAAGCCATTGGAGCTCCCATTGCCAGGGAAAATATTGAACCAAAAGCAGCATAGTATTCCTGGAGGAATTGCAGAAATTAATGCCATTATTAAAGACTTGAAGGATGCAGGGGTAGTAGTGCCCACCACATCTCCCTTTAACTCTCCTATTTGGCCTGTTCAGAAGACAGATGGATCTTGGAGAATGACAGTTGATTATAGGAAACTTAATCAAGTGGTGACTCCAATTGAAGCTGCTGTCCCTAATGTAGTTTCTTTACTTGAGCAGATGAACACATCTCCTGGTACCTGGTATGCAGCTATTGATCTTGCAAATGCTTTCTTCTCCATACCAGTCCATAAGGACCACCAGAAGCAATTTTCTTTCAGCTGGCAAGGTCAACAGTATACTTTCACTGTTTTACCTCAAGGCTATATTAATTCTCCAGCCCTGTATCATAGCTTAGTTCGCAGGGATCTTGATCACTTGTCTGTCCCACAAGGTGTCACATTGGTTCATTATATTGATGGTATTATGATGATTGGTTCAAATGAACAGGAGGTGGCAACCACTCTGGAGTTGTTGGTATAGCATATGCGAATGAGGGGATGGGAAATAAATCCATCCAAAATTCAGGGACCTTTCACCTCAGAGAAATTTCTAGGTGTTCAATGGTGTGGGGCATGCAGGGATATTCCTTCTAAGGTGAAGGATAACTTGTTGCACCTGGCCCCTCCTGCCACTAAGAAAGAAGCACAATGTCTAGTGGGCCTATTTGGATTTTAGAGGCAGCACATTCCTCACTTGTGTGTGTTACTTCATCCCATAATACCAAGTGACTTGGAAGGCTGCTAGTTTTCAATGGGGCCCAGAACAAGAGAACGCTCTACAGCAGGTCCAGGCTGCTGTGCAGGCTCCCCTTCCACTTGGGCCATATGATCCAGCAGATCCAAAGATACTTGAGGTGTCAGTGACTGGTAGGGATGCTGTCTGGAGTCTTTGTCAGGCCCCCCCATAGGTGAATCCCAGGGGAGGCCTTTGGGATTTTGGAGTAAGGCCCTGCCATCTTCCACAAACAATTATACCCCTTTGAGAGACAGTTCTTGGCTTGCTATTGGGACTCAGTGGAAACTGAACACTTGACAATGGACCATCAGTTTACTATGTGACCTGAGCTGCCCATTATGAGCTTGTTGGCTGTGCACAGCAGCAGTCCATCATCAAGTGGAAGTAGTATATACATGATCGGGCCTGAGCAGGCCCTCTCTGAAGGCACAAGTAAATTGCATGAGGAAGTTGCCCAAATGTCTATGGTTGCTACTCCTGTTACGATGTCTCCTGTCCCCAAGCATGCACCTATGGCATCATGGGGGGTGCCCTACGATCAACTGACTGAGGAGGAGAGAACTGAGGCATGGTTCACAGATGGTGCAGCATGGTACCTCTCAGAAGTGGACAGCCACAGCATTACAGTCCATTTCTGGGACAACTCTAAATGACTGTGGTGAAGGCAAGTCTTCACAATGGGCAGAACATCAGGCAATGCACATGGTTGTGCATTTTGCTTGGAAGGAAAAATGGCCAGATGTGCAGCTGTACACTGATTCATGGCTGTGGCCAATGGTTTGGCTGGATGGTCTGGGACTTGGAAAGAGCACAGTTGGAAACTTGGTGAGAAAGACATTTGTGGGAGAACTATGTGGATAGACCTCTCTGAATGGGCAAAGGATATAAGGATACTTGTGTCCCATGTCAATGCTCATCAGAAGGTGATGTCATTGGAGGATGACTTTAATAATCAAGTTGATAAACTGACCAGTTCTGCAATTAGTGGCCATCCTCTCTCCTCAGCCATCCCTGACATTGCCCAATGGGCCTATGAACAAAGTGGCCATGGTCGCAGGGATGCAGGTTATGCATGGGCCCAACAACATGGACTTCCACTAACAAAGGCTGGCCTGGCTATGGCTGCTGCTGAGTGCCTGATCTTCCAGCAGCAGAGACCAACAGTGAGCCCCTGGTATGGTAGCATTCCTTGAGGAGACCAGCCAGTGACTTGGTGGCAGGTTGACTACATTGGACCACTTCCATCATGGAAAGGGCAGCATTTTGTCCTTCCTGGAATAGACACGTATTCAGGGTATGGATTTGCTTTTCCTGCATGGAGTGCTTCAGCAAAAACTACCATCCATGGGCTCACAGAGTGCCTTATCTACCACCATGTTATTCCACACAGCATTGCTTCAGACCAAGGAACTCACTTCACAGCCAAGGAAGTGCAGCAGTGGGCTCATGATCATGGAATTCACTGGTCCTTCCATGTGCCTCACCACCCTGAAGCAGCTGGCTTGATAGAACAATGGAATGGCCTTTTAAAGAACCAATTATGGTGCCAACTAGGTAGCACTAGCCTGGAGGGCGGGGCAGGGTTCTCCAACAGGTTGTGTATGCTCTGAACCAGCATCCTACATATGGTACTGTACTCCTATAGCCCGGATCCATGGGTCCAGGAATCAAGGGGTGGAAATGGGAATGGTACCACTTATGATCACCCAAAGTGACCCATTAGCCAAACTTTTGCTTCCTGTTCCCACAACCTTATGTTCCACTGGCCTAGAAGTCTTGGCTCCAAAAGGGGGAGTGCCTTTGCCAGGAGGCACAGAGAACATTCCATTGAACTGGAAGCTAAGACTCCCCCCTGGCCACTTTGGGCTCCCGATGCCCTCCAGTCAACAGGCCATGAAAGGAGTTACAGTGTTAGCAGGAGTGATGGATCCAGACTCCCAGGAAAAAATTTGACTTCTCCTACATGATGGAGGTAAGAAAGAGTATGTCTGGAGTGTAGGAGCTCATTCACATAGCCTCTTGGTGTTATCATGTCCTGTTCTCAAAGTCAATGGGAAACTACAACACCCCAATCAAGACACTGTGAAAAATGGCCCAGGTCCATCAGGAGTGAAAGTATGGGTCACCCCTCCAGGAAAGAACCAAGACCTGCTGAGGTGCTGGCCGAAGGTGGAGGAAATACGGAATGGGGAGTAGAAGAAGGTAGTTACAAATACCAACTAAGGCCACGTGACCAGTTACAGAGATGAGGGCTGTAATTGCCATGAGTGTTTTGTTTTATTACTTGCTAAGAATGTTTGCTCATATGTACACCAATATGGTTGTTTTCCTCTATTATGTAATTATTATTAATTGAAATTATATCATTAATCATTGAATTTATATTAGTTTGCATTGACCTAGTCTTTCCTTGTATGCCTCATTGAAGTTGGAAATGTTTACAGAACTCTAAGTTACGGGGCCTTGACTTCTATTGGGAGATTATGCCTTTCCAGTTGTATGTGAGATAGTTATATCATGTCAGGCGGAATTATGATCTTGTTACTATTGTCATTTGGAAATTGTCGTTTCTTCTGTGGATGCCGTGGGCTGCTGGAGGCTGTGCTATGCTGGCCGCTCGGTCGGTTAGGGAGAGAGTTGGGCACACATCGACTCCCTGCTCATCGCAGAGCTGGGGGAGGGCAGGACATGAGCCAGCGAGAGAAATAAACTCTCGGGACACAGCCATCGGGGGCAGAATGGGAAGATCGTTTATTGTATGAGGAAGGGTCATATATATAGTAGAAGTCAGGGGGAAATTAGAGGCAGGGGCATCAGCAAGAGGATTGATTGGGGCAGGGTGGTCTGTGGGCAACTCACAAGTGGAAAGACAGGGGCTCGTAACCTGTGAATGCCTGATTTGCATAGATAAGTTGAGGGGGCTTTCTATGTGTCTCTAGACATGGATAAAATGGTGTTGGCTGCAGAGGAACTGTCTCCTCCCAGCACAGCTGGGGTGAGAACACAGGGCTCATTTGTGGCTTTCTGGGGGGGGGGCAGAGGTTTAGGATCAAGGGAGGAGAATGGCGAAGCACCTTCCGGGTCTCAAGATACTCAGAGATCAGTGTGTCAGAGACATATCAGGGTTTCAGCCTATCTCAACGTCCCTTAACCCCATATCCTTCATGCCTTTTAGCAAGGTCTCACATCTCCCCCCTTTGTTTTTATAATGCAGCAGTGGCATACTGTATTAAGAATATTTGCTGATTGATAAGTGGGATGATGTAGGGGACTATGAACAGCAGGGTCCCTACAGCAAGGAGGGAGCCAAGGAGTGGGAGGAGGCAGGAAATCAAAGGAATGGAGAGCCAAGGGGTGGGGGCACAGAGAACATATAACATTCATTGACATAAAAGCAACATTTTCCCCCAAGTCCATATCCCCCAGGTTCAGGAGTGATTAGATACAGTGCCTCTGGTTTTGGAGCACTGTTTTAGCAAAGGAAGTCAATTGTCTCTGGAGGGATTTAAGCTGATGGTGGCTGACATGTCTGAAGTCTCCTGGGAGGCAGTGGGACTGGACAAGGGCAGCTCCTCGGATCCCCGAGGCTCATATATGGAGAGTTACACAAACCAGGATATCAACCAGGAGGGATGAAAATTTTTTGCTGGCAAGGGTTGAGCTGGAAGGCTTCTTCGTTTTCTGTATGAAACATCGGAACCCAGTTTTCTTGGCCTCACATCATGGAATTGAAGAGCAGCCACTCCCAAGGGATCCATCAGGTCCTCTGGGCTGAATTGGGACTGCTGAGGCCTCCAGCCACGTGGACTGAACAGCTACTGGTTTCTTCACCTCTGGGCCTGCATACTGCTATTGTTGGAATGTTGTAAGCTACCCCAATAAATTCCCTTTTACTACAATCCATTCTGTCAACTCTGTTTCCTCTAGAGAACCCTGACTAATACAGGTTGCAACACTAATATCTGACAAAATAGACTTCAAACCAAAATCAATTCAAAAGGACAACCAAGGACACTTCTTACTCATCACAGGAACAATCCAACAAGAGAAGGTCACCATCACAAACATATATGCACCAAATACAGGTGACCATGGTTCATAAAGCAAAAACTAATAGAAAACAAAACAAAAATAAACTCCAAGTCCATCATAGTTAGAGACTTTAATATGCCACTATCGTCCTTAGACAGATCATCCAAACAGAAGATCAACAGGGAAATAATAGAACTCAATAGCACCAAAGATCAACTGGACCTAACAGACATATACAGAACATTCCATCACAATTCTAAAGAATACACATTCTTCTCAGTAACTCATGGAACCTTCTCCAAAATAGACCACATATTAGGACAAAAACATGCCTCAAAAAATTCAAGAAGATTGAGGTAGAACCCTGCATCATATCAGACCACAATGCATTGAAGCTGGAAATAAACCATATGAAAATGAATAGAACACATAACAACTATTGGAGATTGATCAATATACTATTAAACAATGAATGGATCATTCAAGAAATCAAATTGGAAATTGAAAAAATTTTTGAACTAAATGATAATGAAAACATATCATACCAGAGTCTATGGGACACAATAGGCAGTTCAAGGCAGTTCAAAGGGGAAAATTTATAGCACTGAATGCCTTCTTAACAAATACAGAGAGATCTCAAATTAATAACCTAACTAACCAGCTAAAGGCCTTGGAAAAATTAGAAAAATCCAACCCTAGAAGCTCAAAACAAAAAGAAATATTTAAGATCAGGGTGACTTCTGGGGAAGATGGCTGACTAGCAGACACGCCGTACACCTTGGGAAATAAGGGCCAGGGTTTTCAGCAGGGATCCAGGTCGTGGAAACAAGCTGCGGCCATGCGCTGAATTCCAGGCACCACCGAGCACAAGATCCGCACGACTGGAAGCCACCAGCATGGACCAGCGTTCGCAGGAGGCAGTGAGTCGTCCAGGCAGGCTGTGCCAGAACAGCTTCTGCCCACCGGCCGCCTGAGGCTTTCATTCTGCTTTCCTTGTGTTTCGGCCCCCACCCTCCTGCCCTATGGCTATCCCGCCCCTCCCAGGCTCTTCTGTGTCTTTCTTTTTCAACTTTTTGTTGTTTTCTTCTTATTTTATTTCTTATATTAATATTCGTTCTCCATTGGCCACTGTAGGTAGCCCCTTCCCCCCCCGCGTGTCTGCAATGCCCCTCCCCCCTTGCTACTCGGCTTTCTTGTTGTTTTTTTCCTTCTCTTTCACCCGTTTGACCGGGGCCTCCTTCATAGCCCCTCCCCCCGCCCTCCGGCCTCCAGCGCGTCTCCGCTCCTTTTCTGTGCCTGAGGAACCCATCAGCCTCTCTATCTGTGCCCAGAGATCCCAGCAACACTAGTTCCAGGGATCTCAGCAGACTCACCCCTCGCCCCTCCCCCTGCTGACCTCATCCCCTGGGATCGCAGACCTCTGTGGGCCTGTTACCCTAGCCTGCCTAATCTGGTGGCCCCACCCCCTGTACCCACAACATCTGGGGGAACACTACCCCTCCCCACAACCACCAACCCCCACAGCCCCAACAACTGAACCCGCCCCACTGCCCACTGCACTCTGCCATCCCCCACACCCACCGACCCCTGCAGATATCTCAAAGGCATTCCACCAACCACCTCAAGTGGAATCGAAATGGGCAGACCTCAACGCAAGAATATTACATAAGCTGAGGAAACTGCACCAAATAACAACAACAACACCACTAAAGAGAGAGAGCAGAAGCAGAACCAGGAAGATACAACACTAAACCCCGATCATTCTGGCACAGATCCTAAGGAGAACTTAATGTTAGTCATGCAAGAAAAGATGGACCAACATATTGAAAGGGTACAAAGTCAGCTCATTAGCTTTGCCACCAGGCTTAATATATTAGAGGAGAACCAAATGGATGTCAGAAGAGACATATCAGAACTAAAGACAAGCCAAAAAACTGAAGGTATCAAAAACCAGCTTTCCAAATTAACCGAAGACATCTGCAAATATAAGAATGACTGTCAGGAAGAAGTAATTAAATCAAATCTTGAAATGAAATCACAATCTCAAAAGGATGATAGAAGCAACCCAGAAAGAAGTTGCAGAAAAAAAAACACATTGAAATACTAAGAACATCCCTAGAATCTCTTACCAACAGGATCAATCACTGGGAAAACAAAACCTCAGACATGGAAGACAGAACAGAGGAGAATTCAAGGGAAATCAGAACCTTAACAAAATTCAAAAGAGCAAGTGAACAAGACTCAAGGGAAATGTGGGATACCATAAAAAGACCTAATCTCAGGATCATGGGGATCCCGGAAGGAGAAGAAAACCAAACGAGGGGCATAGAAAATATTTTCAACAGAATTATTAAAGAAAACTTTCCATAGTTGGCAAGAGATAGTCCTGTACAACCAAAAGAGATACGGAGGACCCCAAACAAATTGGATCAAAGGAGGAACACCCCAAGACATATCTTAGTTACAATGCCAAACTTTGAGGATAAAGAGAGAGTCCTCAGAGCAACGAGAGAAAGGAAACTCACGTATAAAGGAAAACCCATCAGAATCATGTCAGACTTCTCCATAGAAACTTTAAAAGCCAGGAGAGCTTGGAACAAAGCGATTCTAGGCCTAAAGAACAATGGATTCCAACCTAGACTACTCTACCCAGCAAAGTTATCCATCATAATTGATGGAGGAATTAAAATATTCCACGAGACTAATCAGCTTTACAATTACTTGAGCACAAAGCCAAACCTTCAAAAGATACTTCATGAGATATCCCTTGCAGACGAAACAAATAACCGACCCCAGGAAAGGAACAGAGAACAAACAAGGTAACACAAAAGAGATAGCAGCAACAGCTCAGATACCAACCTCCATATTCTCTACAACATGGCAAACCT
>PVHP010042132.1:0-15112 GCA_004024765.1 Zapus hudsonius
GAGTAGTAGGGGAGATAGTCTAAGCCTGTGAATAATTAGATCAGCCTGACAACCCCTGGTTCCAACCACTGGTTCCTTCCCTCACTGAGCTGTTGACCAAAGTGACTCATGAGATTCCAACAACAAGACAGAATTCTGTCAAAGCTCTTGAGTGCTTTCCCCAGGCCTGAGGCAAAACCCTGTTACTGAAGAAATCACAAACTGCATTGATCAGCATCGAGAAACCCTTCAACGTCTGGAATGGTATCCAGCCCCCAGAAGGCAGTTAGTGTAGTGCTGGAAGGCACTTCACAGGCTGCCAGGGGAAACTGATCAACGACAGCTTGAGTAAACAGAGACGATTGTCACGAACCACACTATGCGGCCATGAGTAGGCTGACCACACCTCCTACTGGGAGGGAACAGCAAACCAACAAAGGGCACTTGTGTAATGGAGGAGCCTGAGCCTGGGGGAGACAATCAATAGCTTTCAAATTCGACCAATTTTCCACTTAGTGAGGGGGACCCCTTCTCTGGAACTAGGGATTCAGGGCGATAGGCACCGGATCCTATACTTTTGGGCTCCTAAAACAAGAAGCACTATGGGAGCAAGTGACAGGGAGGCTACTAAAAATAGAATCTAGGTAATCCAGAATTGTGTATATTTGTTAACCTACTCTGATCTCACTCTCCGATGGAGATTGTGTTTGTATTTTTCAGGATGCAGCGACACAAAGACCCCTATGCTCACAACCTTAAAGTAGCCTTAATACTCATCCACCACGACTCAGGAACTACGCGGAAGAGGGGGCGGAAAGATTGTGAGAGCCGTGGTGGGGGAGATTATCCAGAGGCATGGCCAGGAGAACCTGGCTGAATACTAGGCTATCCATGGTCCCCTGTCACAAGGCCTGATCCAGAGGACCCATGGAGGAGGTTATCCAGTGGAGGGGGGAGGGGAGGGCAGTGGTGAATTGGCGATAACAACTCATTGTTTGCCCACTAAATGTTGTAACTCATTATGGACAATAAATTTTTTTTTAAAAAAAAGATCTGCCATAGGAATATGAAGAAGACAGCAGTGAAGCCAACAGATAGGGAAATTTCCCTACATGTATATTGCAGTGCTGAAATTGAACCAGAATCTCCTGGATACCAGGCCAGTGTTCTACCACTGAGCTACATCCCCAGTCCTCAAGCTATAAGCATATTTATAGTAAAGAAAATCTTGTAAGCAAAGGTGAAATAATAGCTTTGGATGTTAAAATGAAAAACCTAGGCATGGCCGAGAGAGTAGGGAAGGATTAAAGGGAAGATGGGATGTAGGAGTCCAGAGTTCAAGGGAGCATAAAGGGGTGGACGTGGAATGGTTAGACTGGCGTCACCATTGAGAAGAGGAAAAGTGAAATCAACAGAGTTTTAAGAGGGAAAGCTTCAAGTTAACTTTGGATAAATTTTACCTGTCATTTAGAGATCCAATTGGAAAATACAAGAGTCTCGAGGGAACACTCTGGGGTCTGAGGATGTAGCTCAGGTGTAGAACCCTTGTTTAGTGTACACAAGGCCTCTGGTTCCATTCCCTCCCATACAGGAGAGAAAATCAAATCTGGAACATGTAAAAGCCTTTAGATTCAAGCAAGTAAGGGTGAATTTGGACGACAGCAGAACCAAGGACTGAGTCCCAGAGCACTCCAATGTTACCTGGTAGTGAAGAGAAGAATCAGGAATCATGAGTGAAGCCAGGACCCCGGCAGGGTGGGAGGGGTGGTATCCTGGAAACAAAGATTGAGGGATGGCAGAAGAAATGGGTGAACTAAGGGGATAGCTGAGATTCAAACCCATTCCCACTTTCCTTGCTCCTACCTTGATCCAGGTCACAAGTGTACTTTTTTCACTCTCTTCCAATATTTTCCAAATCACTGAAGAACACTATCAAACCTCTCTCAATATATTTCTCTGATGCTTAGGAAATTTTGCCACCATGATAAGACTGAATTTTTTGGTCTGGCTTTGAGTTTTTACTAATCTGTTTTTCAAGTACCTTTCCAGCCTTATCTTCTACTCTTATCCAACGGAAACTTAATACTCTGGCAGACCACATGTCATTCCCTAAAGAAGCATTACTTCTTGCTAATTTAAGATCTTAGTCTTGGCTGCGACTTCCCTGTGTAAAATTATTCTTGAGAAATTTCCCTGTTTCATATGAATCCTTCAAAGCCGATTACAAGTTGTTTTATCCAGGGTGCCCTCTTTGTGGTATTCCCTTGGGGGGGGTCAAGAGTATTGCAGCTTTAATAGTTGGTTCCCAGCCCATGCATATGTACAAAGTACTGAGTCTTTTTAAAAACTGATTTCTTGGGCCGAAGAGATGGCTCAGCAGATAAGGCACTTGCCTGCAAAGCCTCAGAATCCAGTCCAATTCACCAGAACCCACATAAAGCCAGATGCACAAAATGCCACATGCATCTGGAGCTTGTTTGCAGTGGTTAGAGGCCCTGGTGCACCCATTCTCATTCTCTCTCTCTCTCTCTCTCTCTCTCTCTCTCTCTCTCTGCAAATTACTAAATAAAAATATTCTAAGGATTTGATTTCTCAGGCTAAGGAGATGGCTCAGTGGATAATAATGTGCTTGCTGTGTACGCATGAGAACCTGACTCTAAACTCCAGAGCGCACAAAAAGCCAGATACAGAGGTGGGTATCTGTAATCCCAGTGACCTACAGGTTGAGGTGAGACAGGAGACTCCCCACAAGCTTGTGAATCAGAAGAGACCTTGTCTCACACCAGGTGGGAAGCAAGGACCAACAGCTGAGGCTGTCCTCAGACCTACAAATGTGGGCATGGACCACACTCCGCCTCCCTCCCCAAACCTGCACACACACACACACACACACACACACACACACACACACACGTTAAAAAAGTTTTCAAAAATGTCTTTACTTGTTCATGTTAAAATTAGTAATGTAAGAAATTTTTCCTAATCAGAAGAGTGGATATTGTATTTAAAATTTCTGTTTTCTACTTTTCTGGCATTTCCTGTTAGTGTACATATGTAACAATTTCACTAAGAGCAGGTTTCTATCTCAGGTATACACCCAGGAAATAAAGGTATTTCACATGCACAGGTGATATTGGAAGTCCCAGGAGACTAGAGAACAGGAAAATGTGTTGGACCAATCATAGGTTCTTGGTATATGGAATGTAATCTGCATCTCTCAAAAAACTAATGGAAGATGATCACTTTTGCCTTTAAAATCATGAGATTAAAATATTTTGGCCACCTAGGTCATCTCACTGTTGAAATGGAAATTAGTCTAGCTTCTTTTACTTCAGAAAGAGCTGAGGTCCTTAAGAAATTGTTAATAAAAAGGTAAAGTTTTGGCCGGGCGTGGTGGTGCCCACCTTTAATCCCAGCACTCGGGAGGCAGAGGTAGGAGGATTGCCGTGAGTTCAAGGCCACCCTGAGACTACATAGTGAATTCCAGGTCAGCCTGGGCTAGAGCGAGACCCTACCTTGAAAAACCAAAAAAAAAAAAAAAAAAAGTTAAAGTTTTGAAGGCCTTTGCCTATTCTTTATGCATTCAATTCTTTTGGCATTTCAGAAATAGTTTTTTTTGTATTTTGTTTTCCAAAAAATATACATACATATCTCTTGAAATGACTTTTCTCCTTCATTCTAGGATCAAATGAACAAGAGTACCAAAGTGTTAATTTCTCCTTTAAATTTCTGCTTTGATTAATAGCTCAGCCAAAGGCTGAGAGCCCAGCGAAGCTTAGAATTTTATAACCAGCTACATATCAATGACTCCCTTTTGTATCAGAGTCATTGACAAACCAACTCATATATGTATGGCAATAAAATTTAGCATATTTTAAAAATATTTTATTCATTTATTTGAGAAAAAGAGAAAGACAGAAAGAGAGAGAATGGATGCACCAGGGCCTCTAGCCACTGCAAATGAACTCCAGATACATGTGCCACCTTGTGATCTGCCTTTACATAAGTACTAAGGAATCAAACCTGAGTTCTTAAGCTTGGCAGCCAAACACCTTAACCGCTGAGCCATCTCTTCAGCCTCTAGCCTTCTTTTGTTTTGTTTTTACCATAGACTACAAAGTAAATTAATCCCACCAATATTCATTAGATTCCCAATATGTACCAGCAATATTGGCACTGTGTAAGAATTTCCTGGAATTTCATTATACAAATAATTCAATAACATATATGCATGTATTGACAGTAACCTTCAATACTGACCACTGTGACAACTCTTGGTTGGCTATGGTGATAGAAGTAGCATTTATTGAGAATATAAGAGATCTACTCCCTCTCCTGATCACCCCCTCTCACATGATTGTTCTTCCTTCTCTTCCATTGTAAACCACGGACATTGATACCATCTCACTGCAAAAGAGTCAATGCTGAATTTTACTCCTCCTCTACCCTGCCATCCAGTACCTATTGAAGGAGTTAAAAAACAAGCAAATTTATGAATAAGAAGTTGAAAGATGGGGCTAGAAGAGAGGAGACATCAAAATATAACCCGATGGAAACACAGCCAATATGTAATATGTTCATACAGTTAAGCTCACAATTAATGAAAAAGTAAAATAAAATAAAATTGAAAAAATTAAAAAAGAAGTTGACAGAGAAGCACCCAGATAATCTGAAGTAATGGATTTTAAATATCTGAGAGCAGGATATACTTTTAGAACTAGACCAAGTCATTTTGGCAGAATTTTTTTAAACATATAATCATTTTGTATCATGATCTTTTAGTACATATCATTGCAAGTACAAGTAAAGAAGTAATGGCATACTAAATTTACTTTGTAAATTTGTAAATTGTCAAACATCTTGCTAGCTGATATAAAACATCATGCAATCACTTGCCAAAGAACACATTTCACTTACATTAGTTCATAAGAACTTTAAAAATGATATTAGGCATCATATGATAAGGAATAAGTTTTTCCTATATCAAACATGTTCTCATGTCCTCCATACTCTTTGTTTTTGTATGTTTTATTCAACCCTCTTAATACTCTGTTGCAGTGAACTCACAAAATGAATATTTCGTTAACTCTTCAATTAATTAATTAAAAAGTTAACTTGGCTTCTCAGGTTAATAACATTGTAAATGACAGCATAAGGTAACACTTTTAGAATCCAGAAATGCTGTAGAGAAAAACACACCTAATGACCACAGAAAATATCTGAGTCCAGAAACAAATGATGTTATTTTTAAAATAATAATAATTCTAAACAGTTTTTAGGTATTGATGATTCATTAGTCAACAACTTCACATTAGTAATGTCACAAGCCCTTAAGGTAACTGCCTCAAATGAGCTGGTTAATGCCTGCTAAAATGTACTTTAAAATCAACTAAGAATATTTTTCCATACCTCAGTGATTAAAAGTTATGAGCTTGGTTCTATTCCAAATTGACGTATAGATAGAATGCTTTTCTTCCATGCATAGGCTTTCAATAAGCAAGGAACACATATGGTGTTCTTTCTTCCTCTCCTATTTCCCAAATCCCACACTCCTCCTCATATTCCTGTCTTCCTTATTATCCATTTGGTTCATTGGATATAGATGGAAATGTTCCATTGAGTTCTGTAGTTCTTATTGAAATACAGTTTCATGGTGTGTGGGAGTGATTACTGGCATCAATTTTATGATGATATAGACAGTGAATATATTAAAATACAAGAAATCAAATTTAAACCAAATACCAAAAATTCCTATTCCAAGCTATGTACTTTCCTCCTATAAGATCAGTCTCTTGTATATCTCTCTCATTATGTCTAAAATGTGAGACTTTCTGAACCACATTATAGATATTTCTTTTTAACAGTCCTTGAGAACTCCAAATATAATCTCTACTACCTTTTTGAGACATGTTTTTAAAACAATTTGGTTGTCATGGATGCAAATATGAAGAATTAAGGGTTGGAGATGTGGCACTGTCGTAGAGCGCTTGCCTGGTGTGTGCAAGGCCCTGGGTTCTACTCTGCAAAAAACAACCAACAGTCCTGGATGCAGGTCTCCATTCTGCCAGTGACGTAATTATGCAAGAAGCTCTCTCCTGTTTGGGAGAGATAAAGTAGTTCCTACTGCTGCTGTAACAAATTTCCATAAATGCAGTTGATTCAAACATTACATCCTCATTATAGCTCCAGACGACAGAAGTCAACATTTGTTTTATTAGTTTAACATTGAGATTTCCCAGGATTGGGTCCTCTGGCAGGGAAGGGAGACTGTCTACTGTCTCCCTTTTGCAGAGGTTACATTTCTTGCCACATAGCTCTTCTTCAAAGCAAAGGGCTCAGCAGCTTCTATTTTTCCTTTTGTCACATCCTCCCCTTCTTTGCAGTCAAGTCTCCATGTCCTCCCTCTCAAAAGGACTTCTGTGATTGCACAGGCTTCCTGCATTGTCCAAGATAGTCTCCCTGTCTCAGGATTCTTAACATGACTACAGCGACAAGTCCATTGTGCTGTGTAAGTTCACAGTCACATGTTCTGGACACTGGGACATGGACATGTTTTAGGGGGTCCTAACTCACCCGACTTTGGGTGACGTTCTTGGAGTTGAGGGCCAGAGAAGCTCTCAGGTGACACTCATTGGTAAATGCACTTGTATATTACTATCTGCTATGTAACCACCATGACATGGCCTAGAGCCTCTGTAAGCATCGACTCATTTAATGTACAGAATCTTGGGAGTAGGGTTGGCCCTTGTGAACACTAGGTTAATGTCAGAAATTCTCAGCACACCTGGCAGATCAAGGTAACTCAACTGGAAGGTGGCGGTGCCAGGGTTATGTCTCTGCTCTGCCGCAGTCCCTGCCCCCTCAACTTGAGAGGCAGTGTTTCAAGCAGACATTGAGAGGCAGAGGGTCTTCTTCAGAGGCACCTGAACCCTTCCTTCATCAAAAAGGACTCAAGAGTTTATATGCTGGTGCATCTCACTTCAATATTGAAGAATCCAAGGTCTGAGTGAAAATTCAGATATCAATGACCTGGAGAGATGAAGTGTCTTGTTTGAAGCTCCCCAGCTGCTGTAGCAAAGCCATTGTGGGCATATTATGTTTTTCTCACCTACTTTCTGCTTAGAATATTGACTGAGCATTCCACACCAGATGTTATAGACTAAATCGTGTACCTCTAGAATTCAGGTGTTAAAGTCCTAATGTCTTGTAACTCAGGAAGTAACCATTTTTGGAGATAAACCATATAAAAAGGGAATTAAGGATAAGTGAGCCCTAAAGGGTGGGGCTCTAAACCAATAAAGATGGTGTCCTCTAGTGACAGACAAAAGGAGGAGTAAGTGACAAGGCCATCATCAAGCCAAGGAAAGAAGTCTCAGGGGAGACCAAATCTGATGACACTTTGATTTTTGGTAGCTTTCAAAACTATGAAAAAAAATAAATTTCTATTGCTTAAACCACCCAGGGTGTGGTAACTTGTTATTGCAGTCATACCAAACTAATACATCCAGGTAGGATGAAGGCCTTAGAAACACACTACCTGGGCTGGAGGCAGCTTGCCCATGGTCCACATTCCTGGTGTTTCCCAGAGGATCAAATGAGGTTCTAAATCATTTTCAGTTTTCATAAAAGCACAAGAGAAATATACACATGTGGCCTAGCTATACACATGTGGCCTAGCTAACATTGCAGATTTCATTGATTTAAGGTGGAATCATGTCAAATGAATGTGAAAGATAAGCTGTCTCATACTAATCTGAGCCTTTAGTCACATAATGAGTCTGATTAATTTTAATGAGAAAATGATTTATTTATCATTAATAAAGTTAATGCGTTTGGATGCAGAGAAGTTTGTGAGGGAACCACTGCTTTTAGCAGTTAGTGTCTATTTGACTCTACCAAGACTCAGGCTGCTCAAGGCTCTTCAAACTTCTGGATTCTTTTCACAGGGTGAGCCTTGCAAATGACATATAGCCTTAGTCATCGCCACCCTAGGCATGTTGAGAGCCATTGTTCTCAAGTACGGAAGTGCTGCTGACATTTACCAATGGCTGTATTTGATTATTTCCCTGAGAGTCAATGAAATTTGACATGAAATTGATCTCAAGAAAATTTTAAAAAACTGAAATTAGTCTCCTAACACATGTGGCTAGAGGTCACCCTTTAACATAACAGAAGCAATAGTAATACTTCAAAGCACCACCCAGGTACCAGGGTAGCAAATGTCCTCAATAGAATATATCAGAAACTTTGCAAACCAGTCCTGTAAGAAGAAAGGTACAGTTTATTTAAAACACAATAGCAAAGGCATGAAGAACCTAAGCTTCTACTACAAACAGAAGTTTATTAAATGTTTTATAGTAAAATATTGAACTCATCTATGACAACACACAGGCTTGGTGTTCTAAGAAGCTCTGTGCTTCCCCTGAAGGGAAAAACTGCTGCAAATATGGATGGATCCAGAGAGCTGCACAGACAAAGGTATTTTCTTCCTGCTCTTCCCAGCAACTGCAATACTGATGATCAGAAATATTTAAGCTTTGTGGGGGAAAAAGCCTGTAAAATTTCCTGAGTATTCATTCTATTAAATGATTCTTAAAATTGTGTTTTCATGAAAAACATGAAAAATTTTCTGAAGGAAGCATCCATTTTAGTAAATCTTTGATTGAGAATCACAATCCTAAAAATTTATTTTATCATGAGAAAGTCTTGGAGTTAGTATAAGACTTTGCAGCACAGGAGAAATTTCAAGGTAATTTATGAAAGACTAAATTTTTTTTTGAACCACCAAGATAGTTGTATGTAAAGATAAGAGGAAATGTCAAAGCCAGCCAATTAGTTTCCAAATAGCAAGATCTCCACAATATTTGGGAGAAAATAAGGACACAGGAATGAGTGAGAAGTTGAAGGTGACAGATG
This sequence comes from Zapus hudsonius, assembly GCA_004024765.1. NCBI lineage: Eukaryota > Metazoa > Chordata > Mammalia > Rodentia > Dipodidae > Zapus > Zapus hudsonius. Next base: position 8,896 of record PVHP010042132.1, read on the forward strand.
GCTGGAGAGAGATACAGAGACAAGCTAAGATTCTCTAAAAAATACTGGATCTTCATTTGTCGATATTTTCTTCATGTGTGCCACCATTTCAAGATAGCTTTCTGCAAACTACATTGGTTCATTCATTTTCAAGCCAGTATATGAAAAAATTTTGTTTCTGAGAATTTCAAGTTGTAGCTTTTTGATATTTATCCTTAGTGTGTATGTGGCATTCCCAGCCATACCTTATGAATACACAGTTTCCTGATAAAATATCATTTAAAGAACTAATGTTGAAACGGCTACTCTCTACCTAGAGCTGGGTGAAACTTGACAAATTTATATTATTTAATTCACACAGAAACTAGATTTGTCCTCTCTTAAATAACTTAACCAGTAATATATAAAAATCATTCAGAAAAATCACATCTTAAGATTTTCACTCAGACCTCTATAAATGGAGGTTGAGATTTGAACCTGAACTTGACACTTCCTGTCCACACTTTGGTACTCTATTTTTTTTTCTATACTGGGCACTTGATGAAGATGACAGTTAACTGACAGAATTTAAAAGTAAAGCAGGTTTTTAATATAAATGCAAGTAGTTTGTATTCACATTGACAAAAGAAACCGTTCTTTCTCACACGGTGGGAAAACAAAATCCTAAAGGGGCACCCTAGAGAATCCAGTCATCAGTAGCCCGCAGGTACAATCATCTATCTCGTTACAGCTGATTCAACTACACTACAAAACCATGTGATTACAAAAGTTGACAACCAATGCTTTCAGAAGAGAACACTTCTGAAAAGTGGTGGAAACTTTTAAAATGAATACCCTTAGAAAATGATATCTTTTGAATCACTAAAACCTTGTTTCAGAAGTTCCTCGCTTTAGGTTGTTACTCAAAAACTCATCATGTTCAAAACTCAAATTATTGTGAGACCTGGAAATCATAAGCAGCTTCTCCTTGTTGGAAAAGTCTTTCTTGATGGCGGTTTGGGGTACCAACAAGCGATCCATAGGGTCCTCTTTGTTCTCCAGCTTCATGTAGCCTTTGCTGTTGCTGCGATCCAACCGAGGCCAGCTGGGGTGCTTCCTCTGTTCTGCCTGGACCGTGAGGGTGGACGGACCCCGCTCCAAGTCTAAGGATTTGGAGTGTGATGACAGCAAGTGCAGAGATGTGTTGGATCCAAACTGTCTTCTAGCAGCTCCGGGAGACAAGAGCTGTCCAGTGCCAGATCCCAGGGTGACAGATGACTTGTACTGATTGGACAGGGACTGCCTGACAGAATTATTCCTTGGGAGCTCCAAGCTGGCTGGCTGGAAGGCCTCGCCAGCGCTGGGCACAGGGACCACGAGGGAATCCATGGACAGGTTCCTGGACCTGCTTTTGAGGTGGTCGGTGTCCTCAGTGATGTTGTCTATGCTGGGCTCATCGATAACACAGTTATTCAGTTTGATGACGGGCAGGGTAAACGCGCTGATGGATGAGGACACAATGGACTTGGTCTCACATTTCTTGGGCTTCTCCTCAGAGGTCTTGGAGGGAGGTGGGTAGAGGCCAAAGACAGAGATGGAGCTGTCGGAGAGCAAGGGGGGCATGATGTGCCCCAAGCTCTTACTGTCGCTCAGCACCTGCTCGTCCTCCTCCGCCGAGCTGTCCACCCTGAAGCTGCCCCGCAGCCCGGGGAAGGAGGCCAGTCTGTGGGTGCCAGTGGGCGTCACCTCAGCCTCTCCAGCCGGCCCCGAGTACACCCCGTTCAGGTGCCTCTGCTCTTTGACCCTGAGCGAGTGGATGTCGATGACCGTGGTGTAGATGTCTCTCATGTGGATGATCTTGGTTTCCTTGTCGCGGTTCTCATGGAGGATGGCGTTGGCACAGATGATGATGAAGATGCCGATGCCCATGGTGAAGGGGCCGAGCATCTTCATCCTGTCCGAGTGCAGGTGCTGCTCGAAGAAGCGCACCACCACGCCGCCCTGGTTGCGCACCACCTGCGTCTTGTTGGTAGACAGGGTGGCTTCAGTGTCCACCATGCGCTCCTGCTGGGGCCAGTAGCCCATCATGGCCATCGCGATCCCCACGATGGAGATCAGAACTCCCAAAACCAGGAAAAAGCCCGATGGGGAATAAAGCCGGATCTTCCCACGAACCACCACGACATCTGCCCGTGGGCGCCTTCGGATGGGTTTCTGCTCCTGGGCGGAGGGCTCAACGTTGAGGCTGAGCTGCTGCTGGGAGCGCGCTGAATCCTGCCGCTTGAGGGCTGCCAGGCCCGTGATCACACCGCCCGTGGCTATCATAGCTCTGCCCGGGGCTCTGGAAAGGAAGGAGACAATGTCAGCATGCCTATGGGGAGACCCAGCCACTGGGCACAAGAACTGCTTACACTTGACTCTGCCTGTTAGTGTTTCCTATCATCAAGTAAGGGAGAAGAACTGCTTTGTGATACTCACAGGTTTTTATTGGAACAGTGGATTCCTAAGACTTCCTTTTATTGGTTGTGTGTTTCTAGTATGGATGCAATGTGAACTCAAGATCTGCTTTGCTTAAATAATTTTATCACTTATTGTATAAAACTCTCCACTGGTCAAAAGTATGGCTCCCTTCTTACCTGTTTTCTCTTCCTTCCCCCCTTCTCTCTCTCTCTCTCTCTCTCTCTCTCTCTCTCTCTCTCTCTCTCTCTCTCTCTTTCTCTCTCTCACACACACAGGCTTCCATCATCATGTAAAAGAAACGGAAAAGGGCAGACTACTTAGCAGATTCCAGCAACTTATGGTTTGAGATCCTTCCAGAGTTGCCCAGGAACTCTTTTGTAATGTAGTCTGGCTTTCCATCTTCCTTACCTCTTTGTTTCCATGGATATTACTAGCCCTTCCTCTTTCCAGGTGCCCTGCTAGTTCTGTCCTGACCTCACTCTTTCAGTTTGGACCCTTCTTTCTTCACCTAAAAGTAGTTCACTACCTCCCCCTCCCCCTCCTGTCCTGGCCACCTTCCTGTCTCCATGCTCCCTTGGCATTCATGTCCACTCCTGTACATCTGCCACGACTGCATTTATGCTGATGAGTCCCCAGTCTGCATTTCAATCATATCCTGAATTTCAATTTTACATTTTAACTGCACCCCCATTAGGGAGTACATATGCACCCATGCACCACTGGAAGGCTGAACTTGAATTACACTATGCACCCACCGTCCCTCAGACCTGCCTAACATCTTAGTGTGGTCACTTCTGAGGCTGGACTCGATGATCCTTTCCCATCTTTTCTTTTTCCTCTCCTCTTTCAAGAATGTTTTAAATCCCCCATAGTTTCAGGACACAGTGTCTCTCTGCTCCACCCATGTTCCAATGTTATCCTTTGCAGACAAGTGTCACTCATAGTAACTGGAGTAGCCACCGGATCCTAACTGCTCTCCCAGATTTGGGTTCATGTTTTGTACCATCAAGCTTAGAAGGAGATTATCTTGTGACTCAACACTGACAGACTCAGATACTATGGAAAGCATTCCTTGCTACCCTCCAAAGTTTACTTGGGATTTCAGACCCTTAAGTTATTTCCGTTATCTTTAATTTGCACACAACTGAAGCCCGCATGCTATTCCTGCTTCATGGTCACATTCCATACTGGACAGTCTCTAAGACATTTTTTAAGAACATCTCAGCTGTCCTATGCACATCTCCCACCCCCGAGTCCCAAGCTTCACTTCCTGACATCTGCTGGACAGCAAAGCTCCCTTCCCACTTCTTTCATACAGCCTGCTAGGATGGGCTTATCTCCTATGTCCTGCACAAGCTTGTTCCTCCAAGCATTTGAAAGGATAGTCTACGTCCCTTGATAGTCATATAGCATGTCTGAATTCTTCCTTGTCTTAGGGCCAACTTCAACTTTAATTCACATTTTTATTATTCACTATAGTACCTTGCACACAATCAGTGCTAAAAAAATATTTGCTGAAATAATGAATAGGGAGGGAATTCTTTTCCTAGGATTTGCTGGATGATCATCTTATTACTATCCTTGCTCTCCTAGTTAAAATATGAGCAAACAGTCAAAACCCAAATAAAAAGCATCATTTTGTGAGATGGTAAAAGATCCATCTTGTTTTATAATAAGTAATCCTCCAACTACCAACTTTGGTTAGTAAGGAAACAAAAGATATTTTAAGTACCACAAGGTCTTTGGCAAATTTCTCAGAGGGCATCCAATCTTGTTTTTGATAATTGAGCTGTCCTGAATTCCATTTATGACTTCTGAATTATAGCAGGGTGTGGCGTAAGTATGCTTGTAGCTGGTGAGCAAGTCCAGCTCATAACAGAAGTCTAAGTAAGATTAAGATAACTCAATGTTGAAAGAACAAACAAAATTTTAATCCATAGCTCTAGCTGTAAGATATATATATATATATATATATATATATATATATATATATATATATATATATATATATATATAAAACATCTGAGAACCTTTGTCCATAACCTTGGCTAAAACAGAGTTTAGTGCCCACCAATGTTTGCTTGAACCCAAACCAGATCTGGTGCTTGCAGGAAACGCTTCCTTTCCACAGTAGCCACACAGCCCAGTTATTTCCATGTGGCAGGCTAAGGAAAGAGCTGGAAATCTGGAATAGATCGACCTGACGTAAAAGTGGAAATAAGGGCAAAGTATTTGGTTCGAAAGCCACCCCAGTGAAGGCATTCCAGAATCTTCCACGCATCCACCACTTGTGCAAATATTTTCCCAGCACTGTCATTTTCCATTCTTGAGGCTGATAGGGGAATGGGGGCTGGGAGAGAAGACCACCTTTGAAGACGTCTGTATAGTACAGAAAGGTGGGAAAGAGAAAGGAAGGACCTGGCTGTGCTGTGAAGAAATGCTTAAGCAGGCTAGAAAGTGCCCACAAGGATGGCTTAAGAATGAGAATATGGAAGAAGCGGCGGAGCAAGATGGTGACCGAGTAACAACAGGACTCTCCGGAAAGGTTTGATCCCCTCAGCTGGTATCCAGGCTTTGGACACAAGCCGAACCCGAGTTCAGACTCTCCCTCCCTCCCGAACCCCGGGGCTGCAGCAGACGGGGTTCGCGAGCAGCTCTCTGCTCCCCTGTGGAGCAGAGGGCTGAGCCCTCCCCCCTACTAGCTCCCGCCATTACCCCCTGGGGCAGATTCCAAGCTCTCCACAGAGGTTACATTGCAGGACTGAGACCCGGGCACCCGCTCACGACCTCTCCTCGGCTTCGGCTTGGGGTCCACAGCAGGGTTCCAAAGCTAATCTCTGCTCTGCAGGGGAGCACAGAGCGGGCTGGGCCTAGTGCACCCAGGGCTCACGCCTCTGTCCCCTTGCAAGGGTTAGGATCCCTAGCGCCAATTGAGAGGCTTCCCCGCGGGAGGTTTGGGGCCAACCAGCCTCTCCTCAGCTTCAGAACCACTGCGGGTTCCCGGCAGCTCTCCGCTCTGCAGGGGAGCCAGCAGCTGTGCCCTTCCTCTGCACCTCAGGCTCTACCTTTATGCCCTCGTGGCAGATTCCTGGTACTTGGCGCCAACTGAGAGGCTTTCCTGTGGGAGCAGCCGGTCCTCAGAGGCGGTCCCCTCCACCTTCTGAGAGGGGAAAGAGTGTCTCTCCACGGAGGTTTGGGGTCTGTCTGCAATACAGACCCAAGTTTGGGGCCGCCCAGCCTCTCATCAGCTTCGGGACCACTGACCCCCACTTCTCTATCAGGGCATGAGCAGAAGCCAAAGGAAAAACGCAACTTCCCAAATCAGGGCTGCTAGTCCCATTATGGAACACGAAACTGGCAAGGAGGTAGAAGAAGCTCATAAAGAATTGAAGAGAGAGAACATTATGACTCCTGACCACAACAGCAATGCAGATATGATGCAGTTAAGGGCTGACATGGAAATTATGAGAAAAGACATAAATGAGTTGAAGCATTCCTACTCAAGCATAGACTCCAAACTGAATGCGATGGAGAGAAATATGAGCGAATTCAGAAATACATTAAGTGAATTAAAGATTAATCAGCTAAGAGAAGAGCTGAACAATCAATTAATTAAATTTGATGAGGACTTAAGAAAACTAAAAAATGATTTTCAGGAAACCCAAGCAAAAACAAAAATAGATTGGAAATTGGATCTCACCAAAGAATTAGAGGCCATTAATAAAATCATAGCAGAAATCAAAAATCAAGAAGAAATACTAAAAACTTCAATTGAATCATTCAGTCCCAGGGTTGATAA
>PVHP010042133.1:0-15112 GCA_004024765.1 Zapus hudsonius
TGTTTGTGCTTGACTCCTGCCCACATAATCCTCTCTTTCTGTTCTGGGTTCCGCGCCCTCTCCCGCCCGCACCCCAGGTCCGCAGACGATGGATCCCGGCAGCGGCAACAGTAGCGACTCGGCTCCCTACTGCTGGGACCAGGTGGAAATGGAAGACCCGGGTTCGGCCCCCAGCGGAGATGCATTCTCCTCGGCGGCGGAGGCAGCGGCAGCGGACACACAGCGCGAGCATCTCAGCATGGCCTTCAGCCAACACCTCAACGTCAACGCCAAGCCCTTCGTGCCTAACGTGAGCACACCAGAGTTCCTGCCATCCTTCCTACGGGCCTGTGCCCAGCCGCCCACCCCGCCAGCCATCTTTGCCAGCAGTGATGAAATCTTCACCGCTGCAGGAGACTCTCAAGGTAAAAGGCTGGGTCAGGGGGCACCTGTGGAACCTTCCAAAGATAAACACATAGTGTCTTGTATAGGTTCCAATTCAGCTGCTCCAATGGAACTTTCAGAGTCTGTTATAGAAAATGGAGAGGTGGATATGGTCCTAGAAGAATTGTGGGAGCACTGTAAAGAAGTAAGTGAAGCAGAGCCTGGGGGTTATTCATTGGGAGATTCAGAAGAAAGTGGCAAGGAAATGATGGAGGAGAAAGAGGAAATAAGGAAATCAAAATCTATGATGATATCGTCAGGTGCTCCTAAGAAAGAACACGTAAATGTGGTGTTCATTGGACATGTAGATGCTGGGAAGTCAACCATTGGAGGACAGATAATGTTTTTGACTGGAATGGTTGACAAAAGGACACTTGAGAAATATGAAAGAGAAGCTAAGGAGAAGAATAGAGAAACTTGGTATTTGTCTTGGGCCTTAGACACAAACCAGGAAGAACGAGACAAGGGTAAAACAGTAGAGGTGGGCCGTGCCTATTTTGAAACAGAAAAGAAGCATTTCACAATTTTAGATGCTCCTGGTCACAAGAGTTTTGTCTCAAATATGATTGGTGGTGTTTCTCAAGCTGATTTGGCTGTACTGGTAATCTCTGCCAGGAAAGGAGAATTTGAAACTGGATTTGAAAAAGGTGGACAGACAAGAGAACATGCAATGTTGGCCAAAACAGCAGGGGTAAAACATTTAATAGTGCTTGTTAATAAAATGGATGATCCCACAGTAAATTGGAGCAGTGAGCAATATGAAGAATGTAAGGAAAAACTGGTGCCCTTTTTGAAAAAAGTTGGCTTCAGTCCAAAAAAGGACATTCACTTTATGCCCTGCTCAGGACTGACTGGAGCAAATATTAAAGAGCAATCTGATTTCTGTCCTTGGTATACTGGACTATCATTTATTGAATATTTGGACAATATGCCAAATTTCAACAGATCAATTGATGGACCAATTAGGTTGCCAATTGTGGATAAGTACAAGGATATGGGCACTGTAGTTTTGGGAAAGCTGGAATCAGGGTCCATTTTCAAAGGCCAGCAGCTTGTGATGATGCCAAACAAGCACCATGTGGAAGTTCTAGGAATACTTTCTGATGATGTTGAAACTGATTTTGTAGCTCCAGGTGAAAACCTCAAAATCAGACTGAAGGGAATTGAAGAAGAAGAGATTCTGCCTGGCTTCATACTATGTTTCCCTAGTAATCTTTGCCATTCTGGACATACATTTGATGTTCAGATAGTGATTATTGAGCACAAATCTATCATCTGCCCAGGTTATAATGCGGTGCTTCACATTCATACCTGTATAGAGGAAGTTGAGATAACATCCTTAATCTCTTTGATAGACAAAAATCAGGAGAGAAAAGTAAGACACGACCCCGCTTTGTGAAGCAAGATCAAGTATGTATTGCCCGATTAAGGACAGCAGGGACTATCTGCATGGAGACATTTAAAGATTTTCCTCAGATGGGTCGTTTTACTTTAAGAGATGAGGGTAAGACCATCGCAATTGGAAAAGTTCTGAAACTTGTCCCAGAGAAGGACTAAGAAATTTCCTTGATGCCTCTGCACAACACTGTGTGGAAACTGACTACAAAAATTCATTGTTGTCTTTTATTTACTTCCCATTGATAGATTTTTATCCATATTTTTTCAAAGAGAAATTTCACAGCAAAAGTCCATGTTTTGTCAGCTTTCTCATGTTGAGAAATTACATATATCCACTGTGGCTTTGAGTCATATATGTTAAGTAGAGTCTTATTTGTATTCCATTATCTTTAACAAACTTTCACTATGGAACTTTTGAGCTACAGGGTACAATACAATAACAAGTATAACTATTGCAAAGGTAAATGCTTACAATAGTACTATAAGGCATTTAAAAATCATAAAGGTTAATAAGGGTCTTGACATGGGAAATGAATCTCATCCACTCTTCTACCATTCAGTGCTTCAAAGTGATTATAATCCACTCTTGGGGTCAGGCAGTAGAGCTTTCTCTGAACAACTTCTGAAGGAAAACACCAATTGATTCTAAAGTGTATTAAAGTGTACATGTATTATCAGGAGAACAATTGTATTAGCCTTATAATTGCTGGCAGCTGAAGAATTTTTCTGTTGTGATAAGTGGATAGTGGCTTGGTGTAAACATTTGCCAAAGAGTATCCAAAGTCAATTTCTCTTAGGCACACTGATATACTTGGAGTAAGAAACTTGATTTTTAAACAAACTTCATACTTAATTGGTTGAATAGGTCTGGAAACTACTGTCTCAACATCCTGAGCCTTTCCTCAGGCAATGGCAGTGTCCTCTTCTCCATTGTCTTTTCCTGGTGTACCATGAACCTCCTGGGTGTCTCATTGTCAGATACTCTTTGGTCTTGTCAGAGCATTGATGACATGGCTCTATTGTATATCATCTAGCACATACCATCAGGGAATCCACGTGAAAACAGATGTTTGGTTTGTCTTGTATTAGTTAACCTAATCCACAGGACTGTCATGGACCCAGTCCTTTAATCATGAATGTTAGTGGCAAGAGTTTTGTTTCATCATGAAGAGTTCCTTCTCTTATTTCTGTGTCTTCAACTTTACAAAAATCAGGCCAGTCTAGTCCTTCATTTTTTCCCCAGAGTCTCACTCTAGCCCATGCTGGCCTAGTATTCACTAGGTAGCCTAGACTGGCCTCAAACTTAGCGTGATCCTCTTGCCTTATACGCTGGAATTATAGACATGAACCACCATGCCTGACTCCTGACAGTCACTTAAACATTTTTTATGCTACATCAATGTTGTTTTGTTATTTTAGTAATCTACTAATAATATCTTTGTATATATCTTTTATGGAAAGTACAAAATATAAGCAGTCTTGTCTCCAAGCAATTTGGACAGTTTCTTGTAAAAAACTGTTTCCTAAATATGTGTGTGTGTGTGTGTGTGTGTGTGTGTGTGTGTGTGTGCTCACACAGCACATCTATATAACATAATCTCCAGAGAGAAGGACATAAATGTTTAGAAGTCAGTTTTAGAAAAAATTCTTTGCAATTCACCAAGAATCAAATCATCCAGGTGGCTGGAGAGACCAGACACTGGCACTTCTTAGACAGTAGATATAGATCTGGCATTGTGGCACAGGCCTATAATCCTAGTACTTGGCAAGTAAGGCAGGAGGATATAGCAAGTTCAAGGCTAATGGCTATATAAGTGAGAATCTGTCCCAAACAAATAACAAAGGAGTTGTAAAAACCAGTAGATATAAACATATGGTAACATTTCTTTCTAATTTTCTGGAGATTTTGTTTTATACTTGGCTTGTTCTTAAATACTTCAAATTAGGGCCATTCACAATCAGAATACTATTTTCCCTAGTGTATCCACATACTTATAAAGCCATATGCCAAGGAGTGTCCCTCCATAATTCCTACTATCTCCAATTCATGCTAAATTAACTTTTAGCTATCTTTAAGAGTTTCATCTCAAATTCCTAGCAGACAGAATGGGGCAGAACCTCCTTAATAAGTCTTGGTGCAAGAGGCCTTGTTGTGCCCATTTTCTCTCTCTTTCCCTTTCTCTTTTGCTCCCCTCTTTTTCCTTCTCTCCTTGCAAATAAATTATAATTAAAAATTTTAAAAATACAAGCAGACAGTATACAAATCCTGCCTCATTTTTATTATGTGATAAAAAATAAAAGATTGTTCACAGACTGCTATGTACAATAATGTCATTATATCATTCACTTGATATATTTGTCCAATTATAGTTCTTTCACATTTGTGGCATTGAGCAAAAGGTGCCTCTATTCTTTAGTAGAGGCTTACATCTCCTGAGACTGTTTTTACTTACTATATTATAGTCTAACAATGAGCTTCTGCCACATGAATAATTTCACAGAAAAAGACACATTATCACATGGATAATGACCAAGAAACAGCCCAAAGACTTCTGAATTACCCTGTAGCTTCTAGACTATATGTTAATATTTGATCTCCACCTTTCAATTTCTTTTTGTACTTCTTTTTTTGATGCTTTTATGATGATTTTGTTGTGTCTTAGCTTCTTTTAGTAGTATGTAAATGAGTAGGTGAAGAAAATGTATTATACCTTTATATCTCCAAAACTTAGATCCTGAGTGGTGCTGATGGAATACTTCATCCCTATCCATGATCTTCAAACCATGCTAAATAAACAAACAACTTCTGTGTGAAAGAGCAGTTGACAAACATAAACTTCATACATTTAAGAATAGATAACAGAGATTCTGAAAGTCAAGAGATATATTTAAGGAGTCCCTTACCTTAAAAGATAGTGATTGAAGACATTTAAGAGGTGGCATCACAAGATCTTGGTGGTTTGTGAAACATTGTCATGGCTAATAGTATACAGTTTTTTTTTTTTTTTTTAAATCGAGGTAGTGTCTCGCTTTAGCCCAGGTTGACCTAGAATCCACTATGTAGTCTCAGGGTGGTCTTGAACTCATGGCAGTCCTTCCACCTCTGCCTCCCTGGTCCTGGGATTAAAGGTGTGTACCACCACATCCAGCTCAACAGTTCTTAATTCAAGAACTGTTTGCCCACATAGATGGCACACCCTCCACTGCCTAGTGAGAAACTGAAAACATGAGAAACATAATAGGTATTTTCTAGAAGAATGTGAGCCATGCCCCCATGTGGCTAGAGACAAATGCGCAACAGAATCATTATGTAAAACAAGGAAGAGAAAGTTGTTGGCAACACAGGCAGCATGGGAGCCAACTCTGAGGCTAGTGAGATTGCCAAGCCTTCCTCAAGTATAAATCCCCTACTACCTATGAATGCCTGACTGAGTTAGTGGGACACAAGGTAACACATATGATTATGGTATTTAGACTGGTAAGAGCTACTATGAGGAGCTAGTTCTGCTCTGGACCACCTTTCTTTCTCAATCTGCCAATGTGTTTCCACCATGAGAATAGTGACCAAAGTCAAAATATGTTCTACTCATGGCATGAAGTTGACCTAGAACTGTGCTGGACTAACCATAGACAAATTTCCCTTTCCCTGTTGATACTTCCCATGGTGATCATGGTCATCTGTGGAAGTGGCTATGACAGATGGTAGAAGGGAAAAGTAATGTCCTGGGTAGCCTCTAATCAGAACTCTGAGCAAAGTACCTGCTCTTTGTGCCTCTGGTCCCTAATGAGCAGCACTGAGATAATGCCAGTCATTTGCTTTTCTTTGTAAGACTCTTCTGAGGACTACATAAGATTCTGGTACAAAGAGTTCTATAATGTAGTGTGTAGGGTAGGTATGACACAATTATGCCTAGCTACATGTACAGAAAGTGGGTTGGAGTTCTATAGAAAGCCATTTCTTAAAGGACAAGTGTGAGAGAAGAGGATTGTTGGCAAGTATGAGGCCATAGTGTCAATCTGCTAAAAGTGGTCCAACAGGAATATCCAGTCTTATCAGGAGGAAAAAAGTGTCCTGATTGTTTATACCATGGGCTCTAAACTTTTATCTACATAGTCAATTCATTTGAAGGTAACCTTCATCCTAGTAGCTTAAGACTGTAATTTTAGCTACTTGTGAGGATGAGAGAGATGGATTGCAAGTTCAAGGCCTATTTGTGCTAGAGCATGAGTTCCAAGACAGCCTAGGCAAAGCCCTGATATCAATTCCCAGTACTTTCCCCCACCAAAGAAAACCCAATATCTTAACCCTATATCCAGAAATTCTGATTTCATTAGTATACATTATGCTTTTGGACACTTAAAGAAAACAACCTCTTATAAATGCTGTCAAATGATATAGCAAAGTATAATATTATAATGAATACATGCAAATCTTATACAGTTTCATCAGTTTGTTCAGTGATAACACTTGGTCACTCATATTTCATTTCATGTGCCACCAGCTTTTCTCTACCCACTTATTTTGAAACTATGCTAAACATCACTTAATAGAAGGCTGTCTCAGTATGTATATGTATAAGATGTTAATATTTAAAAAATATAAACACAACATTATCAAATGTAAAATATTAATTTACAATTAATATTTTCCTTTTTTTTAAAAGAAAAATTCTTATATCACCTATGCTGGCCTTGACCTCCTGGGCTCAAGCAATCTTCCTACTACAGCCTCCCGAGAAAACTCCTCAGAAGCTTTCCTAAACATTTTCAAATTCTCATTCCTAGTTAAGTTTTCCAATTGCTGTTAAATATTCATTGTTTTTAAATTTATTTTTCAACTCAGAATCTAGTTTACTCTCATGCATTATAATTTGTTGCCATACTTATATATACTGGGAAATTGAACTTGGGTCCTTAGGCTTTGCAGGCAAGCACCCTAACCGCTAAGCCATCTCACCAGCCCTCTCTCTTCCTTTTTGTTTAACATGTTCCGCTGTGTCTTGTCTTTCTTGTAAATTGGTTGTTAGGCCTTATCACATTCAATATTTTTTTCTTTCTACTTTTAGCTAGAATACTTACCAGGTATTGCCATATGTTTCCATTTGGACATGAATAGTGTCTGGTTATCTCTTTTTGTGTGTGATGCTAGCTGTCATTGATTACTATTGCCTAGATCCAATACTTAACTACAGATTGTAGAATGAAGACACTTCTTTATTTATAAACTAGAGTAGTTCTCTTTTCCCCTTCAGACACAAAGTGGCCTTGATATTCATGACCTCACAGTGGCTGACACACCCACACAAGACCTGCATAACAATGACATCAAAATAGAAGAGAGTCTAATTGGGAAGAAGAAGAGGTTTAGCGGAGGAGGGATTCAGAAAGGGAAATGGGGGTCATGGGAGAGAATTATGATCGTGTTATATTGTTTATACTCATGGCAGTTTTCAATAAAAAGTTTTTTATAAAATAATCTCATTAACTCTGGTGATAGTTCATATATGAATGGGAAAGATAGTTATTTGATTTAGTTTTCCATTTTATAGAAATATTTCCATATTATTAAAATAATAAGCATATCTTTAGCACTTGTAAAGGCAACTACAGCATGTATCTTAGCATCTTAACAGGGCTGGGTGTAGCTTAGTAAGTGGCATAATTCTTGCCTGATGTGAGAGGCTCTAGTTCAATACCTGATACCAAATAATAATAATGATAATAATGATAATAATAATAATAAAAGAATCATCATAATATTATATTTAGACATGATGTATTTAAGTATATTTAACTTTCCTTATCGATGTTCAAATTGTCCCATTTTTGTTAACTAATCTAGTTTGTTATGTAATACTGATTCGTTTAAAATGGGAAATATTTCTTAGGCACTAAAATCATAGTGCTTGGCAATATGCTATTTGAAGTCATCATGTTATGATTCCTTGTAGAAGACAGAGCTAATAAATAAGTAACATTTTAAGAGAAAATGTAGTATAAGTTTATACTGATAATTCCCATTTAAACTCAAGGCTCTAGGACATGTACTTCAAGTCATCGATTGTAGTTCAGTATATTCTCTTTCTAAACCCACAAGTCCTGAATCCCAGTGAAACTAACAAAATAATTCATTAGTGGATGAATGTTGAACATTTGTCTAGCATGCACATGGTCTTTGGTTCAACTCCCAGCATCTGTCCTCCAAATTTTACTTTTATTCACATTTTTGCCATTTTTAAATACATATTTTATTTATTTGCAAGCAGAGATAGAAAGAAGAGACAGACAGAGACAATGGGCACACCAGGGCCTCTAGCTGCTCCAAACAAACTCCAGATGCATGTGCCACTTTGTGCATCTGGCTTTATGTGGGTACTGGGGAATCGAACCCTGGTTGTTAGGCTTTGCATGCAAGCACTTTAACTGCAGAGCCATCTCTCCAGCCCCTCCAAATCTTTGTATATAAAGTAAGTCATTATTGTTATCCCATAATTTATGTTTAATAATATCATAAAAAAACATACCAATGCTATCATTAAAAATATTCTTTGGGCTGGGGAGGGATCAGAGGACACTTGCTTGCAAAGCCTGATAATAATTTCTCAGTACCCACATAAAGCCAGATACATAAAGTGGCATATGTTTCTGGAGTTTGTTTGCATTGACAAGAAGCCCTGGCACACACATACTTAGTCTCTCCATTTCTGTCTCTTTCTCTCTGTCTCGACCTCTCTCCCAAATAAATAAAATATTTTAAACATATTAATTCTTAGCTAGGCTTGTAATCCTAGCACATGGGAAGCTGAGGGGAAAAGAACACATGTTCAAAAACTGCTTGTGCTATATAACCTGACTGTATCTCAAACCTCCATACTAATTTTCAAAATAATTTAAAAGTTTCACATTAGTGTCTATTTTGTTTTTTTGGAGGTAGGGTCTCACTCTAGTCCAGGTTGACCTGGAACTCACTCTGTAGTCCCAGGCTGGCCTCAAACTCATAGTGATCTTCCCACCTCTGCCTCCTGAGTGATGAGATTAAAAGAGTGTGCCATATTTTGTTTGAACTGTGTATGCGTGTTACCCATGAGAAAATCCATCAATGAACTGCACTTAAGTGTTTCTTCTATCAAATTCTTTAGGATTCATTGAAATTGATCATTGAATCAATCATTTAAAATAGTTTTATTTATTTATTAAAGAGAAAGAGTATGGGCACACTTGGGCCTTTTGCCATTGTAAACAAACTCCAGACACATGAGTCACTTTGTGCATTTGGCTTTTCATGGGTACTGTGGATCAAATCCAGGCCATCAGGCTTTGCAAGCAAGTGGCTTTACCATTGAGAAATCTTTCCAGCCCTGAATCAATCTTTTTAAAAAATAAATACCTTCCAAATTACATAGTTGTAAAATCTATCACCTAAGAAATTAGTTACAATGTTCACTTGTTTATCAAAGTTTGAACTTCTATACAAATCTACAAAATTATCTTCCCATAGAATTGATAAATTTGCCATTTCTGTTTCTAGACTCTGTGAACAAAAGAAATAAATTTCTGTGTATTTGAAGTACACAAACAGTGCCACTTCCACTTGCTTTATGAACCACCCAGCATTGATGCCAGTGGTCTTCATTTTTACATCCCAGATTCACCACTTGCTACCTTGTTGGCATTGGAATTTTACCAAATGTAGAAGGTAGAAAATGTCTTCTATGTATACTTAACAAATGTGTTCCCTACTTTTCATAACTTTCCCCTTAACTTTTTCCGAGTGTTTTAATTATTCTCCTGGAGTTTCACTATGTAACTAGTTTAATTCATATGTTTTAAGGCTATTGTGGCTTAATACTAAGAAAGAGATATATACTAGGAAACCTTGGAATTATCAGATAATTCAATATTCATCATTTGAGGGTTTTCTAGTTATTATGATTATTAACAAGTAATTACATTTGGTACTTTTCTCATTGATATGACAAGATATCTGACAAATGAAGCTTAAGGAAGGTTTTATTTTGGTTCATGGATGGAGAGTATAGTCTCTCATAATGGGGAAGGCATGATGGCAAAAGTGTGAGGCAGCCGGTCATACTGCATCTACACTCAAGAAGCAGAGAGAGTGGAATACTGATGTTCTACTCTCTCCTTTTTATTCAGTTCAGGATACCAACCCAAGTGTTGTGTAAATAGTTCCTCCGAATTGACATTCTTTCCTGGTGAGAGAGGAGAGATCCATAAGACTGGAAAAACAAGTGAAACTTCCAAGACTCAGGAAGCTCATGACCCTTACAAGATTCACAAGGTCCCTCTCCAAGGTTATAAAAGCAGTAAGCAATTGCTATGGAGAAGAGACTCTCCAACCAACCAAGATGCCTGAAAGTTGTTCAAAGGAGCTCCAGGGACACAGCTTTCATGAGTCATCAACTATTCTGGGTTGGGTTTCTCAGTGATGCAGTTGCCTTTGAGTGACACATGCTCTTCTAAATGATCCCAATAAATTCATTGGTTCACTATGAAAGATGTAGGTGCAAACATTTCTTTGATCTATTGTCCATTCCTTATCTGCAGTAAATATGCAGTTGTTTACATCTCCCCAGAAAGTCATATAACACCATGGAATGGTTCTGTTCACATTTAGGCTGGGTCTTGCCACCTCAGTTAAACCTCTTTGGAAATGCCCTTACAGACAAGACCAGAGGTTTGTCTCCTAGGTAATTGTAAATCCTATCAAACTGTCAATTATGATTAACCATCACAATAGTTAAGAGCTGAGCTTCAGAACTAATTCTGAGTATAGTGTCCCTTTCCTGTGATGCTCATGTTATGTATAGTTCAATGATTTATTCAAATAACATGGAAACTAAAGTAACTTTTTGTTTTAGTTACCTTCTCATTGCTTGGAAAAATGCCTAACCAGAAGCAGCTTATGGGAAGAGAGGGTTTATTTCAGGCTCACATATTCCAGGGGAAGTTGCATCATATAGCCATAGCAGAGAGACAACAGCCAGCACCAGTAAGCATGAGCTGACTCTCAACACACCTTAGCACTGGACTCAAAATCTGCCCTCAGACCCTCAGTGATACATTTCCTCCAGCAGGGCTCTGCCTGCTGGTGGGTAAGTGGGAATTTTAATCAAAAACATCTGAGGCTATTGGGACAATTTCATTCAAACCACCACACTTTCCTTGAAGGAATTTGATGTCACACTTCTAATTTAAATGTATATTTTTTATAAGTAGTATCTGTCTAGATGTTTTGTTAATGGCATTATCATTGATATGGAAAGAAAGAAAAAGGAGGGAGGGAGGAAAAAAGAGAGAAGTGTGAGAGAAAAGGAAAAGAATAAGGAAGGGAAGGAAGGAGGAAAGAAAGAAAGGAAGGAAAACCCCTAGCTGTGCTTGATGTTTGAATGAGTCCTCTAAAATGAAATGAACTTATACTGCAAGAGGATTTGAGACTGAATGCAATCACATGATTCATTCCAATGGGAGCAGCACAGCAGATTGTCAGTGCTCTCACTGAGTCTAGTTCTGCCGCCCCCCCCCCCCCGCCCAATAAAGCTAATAAATGACCAGCATATTGTTAGGGCCCTAATCAGAAGATCTGAGGACAAGACGAGAGCTTTAGGCCCAGAATATACCCTGGCAAGCAGAGCAAAGATACAGAAAATATAGTTACAATAAGGCAAAGGAGGAAAATATGAAATAAGATATTCTTCAACTTTCTGTGCTTTCTATGCTGAGGCATATATTGTCATATGCACAGTGGCTTGAAACAAGACAGATTCATTATTTTTCATTTCAGGAGATCAGAAGTTTCACACTGGTTTCATTCAGTTGAAAACAGTTGAATGCAGGCAGGGCCCCATTTATTTGGTGTCTTGGAGCCTCTAGGGAAGAATAATTTCTTCACTCTTCCAGCATCTAGAGGCTGCCCATTCTTTGTTTATGACCTATCTGCAAAGCCAAGAACAATGGTTGAGACTTTACCACGTTGCTATCCAATTCTCTTCTATCACTCTCTGTCTTCCTGTTTCTTGTTCTCCCTCTCTTTCCTCCCTCCCTTCTTCCCTCCTTTCTACCAAAAGGCAGGAGAGGGTCTTTGCTTTTATGAATGTATGTGATTAAGTTGGGTCCACTTATATAATTCTGGGTACTTTCCTAATCTTAGGGTCAATACATTTATTTATTTATTTATTTGCTAGTAGAGAGATAGAAGAGAGACAGAAAGAATGGGTACAACAGGCCTTGCAAATGGACTCCAGATGCATGCACCACTTTGTGCACCTGGCTCCACATGGGCACTGGGGAAATGAACTTGGGCCATTAGGTGTTGCAGGCAAGTGCCTTAACTGCTGAGCCATATCCCTTGCCCTCTATAACCTTTTCAAATCTGAAATTCCCTTTTGCCATATAAAGTGAAATACTCATAGATTCCAGATGGTTACAGGTAGGACAACTTTGTGGGGGATTATTCAACCTATATACATCTCAAGATCAATAAGTACCCACTTTCACATCCTCTGGACTTCTTCCAGAAATTTAAAGACATATCCATAGGGTTCTGATTCCTTGACTGAGCCAGATCGTTTTAGATCCTGGAGAGATATTCCTGTAGGTGTCCTGCTTCAGTGTACATCAGAGTGTGAGTTGGATGACTGGCATGACAAAGAATAAGCATGGTGTGTACAATGATCATTTGGAATGTTATTCTTTTATCATTTCAAATATATAATATTTAGAAAAATCAGCCACTACCTTTACATGAGGTTGCTTTTCATTTCTAATCCCCCCAGCAACAGTTTAATTATGAAGATGAGAACTGCACAATTAAATTTAATTTCAGGATAATAGGAAAAAAAGTCTTTTCATTTTTCAAAGAAGTTTGGAAAATACTCCTTCCTATCTTCCTTTGAAGTTCCTAGGCTATGCTCTCACAATATATTCTTATCTGTGTTATCAGTAATTTCCTTAATATTGAGTGGTCACAGATAGGTAGGATTGTATGTCTTCCTAGGAAATATATATTTAATCAACACTGTCAGGCTCTAGAGAATTCCAGAGCTTATAGTCTAAAGTTTTTACCCTTTTTGCTCTCAGGCACATAGTACAGAAATAAATGCCTATATCAATTGGAGATTTTAATGATATTTAAAATTAACATTCTTCAATTTCAATAGCTCATTTTCTTGTTTAGCTGGTAATATTGTTTGTTCCCTGAGGATTTCATCCTCTTAATTGTGAATCATGACTTATTTTTTTTTCTGTAGGACTTTACATTTTATTCCTGAGAATGGTCTAAATTATTTGAGGTAGCTTTCACCATCATATGGGACTAGAGGGTTTTTTTGCTTAAAGCCTCTCATATGTGGATCTTAAATTCCAATATTTAGATTTCTGTGCAATAAGAGTCAGTAGAGGCCAGGAAGCAAGAAAGGAGCTGTAAGGGAATTGAGAGTGGAGGTTTTAATGAAAGGAGGTAATAAATACATAAGTAGAGGGTGGACTACTGGGTAGAAAGATTTAAGTGGGGTTGGGGATGGGAATGGAGGAGAGGAGAGGTTGGGAGAACTGTTAACCAAAACTAAAAATGCTATGAAAAAGCCACAGGGAACCTACTTACTTGTTATTTAATTGAAAAATCTCTCTCTCTCATATATATATATATATATATATATATATATATATATATATATATATATATATATATGTATATATATATGTATATATATGTATGTATGTATATAGTTCTGCTCTCAGAAACCATACGTTGTTAAAGGAAAATCACCCAATGGGGGTGATATACCTCCCAGTGAATTGTTGGTCAAGGAGACCATTGAG
Organism: Zapus hudsonius; assembly: GCA_004024765.1. NCBI lineage: Eukaryota > Metazoa > Chordata > Mammalia > Rodentia > Dipodidae > Zapus > Zapus hudsonius. Next base: position 13,663 of record PVHP010042133.1, read on the forward strand.
GCCCTCAACAATAAAGGATACTGGCAAGGTTTTTGGTTCCCCACCAGAACTAAATGGTAAGACTGTTATTGAAGAGACCATATGCTTTGGTTGCAGGACACTGAGAAATCAAGCTGTAACTGAGCTGGAAGTCTCCAACCTCCTGGCTAGTTGTCATAGTGCTAAAAAGTGCTATGTAGCCTGGTGGGGGAGAAAAGTCATCAACCCAGCAGTGGATCCACCTTGTATGCTACACAACTGACCAGCCAAGCAAGATGTGCCCACACTGCTTCGAGTGAGTCAACTGCTCCCTCTTGCACCCCCCCTCCAACTTGCTTTTCATGTTTGCCCAGTTTTGGCTCACTGCTGTGGTTGAGTAAACTGCTTCTCTAGCACCCTCCTTCCCTGTTCCCCTTCCTGGTTACTCTTTCCACTCACTTGGCTAGTTGCAGAATATGGACATGTATGTCAGCTTCTCTCTGGCACTCTCTGGCTCCATGCACTCTCCCTCTACTCACTGATGGTGAGCCCACATTCATCCCACTCCACATGTACCTCTCCCAAACCCACCTGCATGCCATACTACAGTGCAGCAATGACCTTGCACCCTCCTCCTATGCATGTCCCTACTCATGTGCCACATGTGAAACTGCCCTCTCACTCTTCACACCCCTCCTCTGAGCTTACTAGTACTTTATATGAATCTTGACATTCACAATCAAGGGAATATCTCCAGCTGAGAAAATCCAAATGCAAAATAACTAACACAAAAAACTGGGGCAATTCATCCTGCCAAGAATACCTAGCACTATAGTAATAGCCTCACATGAGAATTACTTAGAAGATATTACAGATAAAGAATTCAAAAGCATGATTATGATAAGAATATATAGTGAACTTACAAAGGCCATAAAGAAATGCCTGAATGAAACCCAAAAGAGCACAGAGAAGCAACTGAAATAATAGACACAGGAATGAATTCAAAGGGGACATAAATAGATGGCAGAATGAACTCCCAAAGAATTCAAACAAACATATTAATGAAATTAGTAAGCCAAACCAGGATATGAAATTGGAATTTAATAAAGTTATAGACATGCTGAATAAAAGCCAAACTGAAATGGAAAATGAGATAAATCAAACAAAAATTTACCTGAAAAGCCCGACTAACATGAAAAGACCAAGTCTATAAATATTGGACATAAACAAGGAAAAGAGCCTCTGATCAAAGGAATAGAAAATATTTTTGATAAAATAATAGAAGAGCCCAAGAAATGGCTCAGTGGTTAAAGGCACTAGTTTTCTAGGTCTGACTTCCTGGGTTCAATTCCCCAGTACCCATATAAAGCCAGATGCACAAAGTGGTGCATGCATCTGGAGTTCATCTGCAGTGGCCCTAGCATTCCCATTCTCTCTCTCTCTCTCTCTCTCTCTCTCTCTCTCTCTCTCTCTCTCTCTCTCTCTCTCTCTC
>PVHP010042134.1:0-15112 GCA_004024765.1 Zapus hudsonius
GAGAGAGAGAGAGAGAGAGAGAGAGAGAGAGAGAGAGAGAGAGAGAGAGAGAGAGAGAGAGAGAGAGAGAGAGAGAAACTACCAGCATCTACCAACACCAAAAAGCAGCAAGCATGAACCAGCAGCAAACAGGACCCTCAGAGCTAAACCTCTCTTACTCCTTTGGGCTGGAGTTAAGATCCACTCCAGTGACACCCCAGGATCCACCCCCCAGTGACACACTGGAGATCCAAGTTACAAGTTTGCTTTTTAAAAAACTTTTTATTGATAGCTTCCATAATTATAGGCCATAAACCATGATTCCCTCCCCACCCACAAGTTTACTTTTAGCACCTGAATCTATGCAGGACATACATTCACATTCAAAGAACCTCAGTTGGAGAATCTGTTCTACCTTACAGATGAAGAATATGGGGAGGGGGTGGAGAGGACAAGGACACATCAATACATGAAGAAGAGAGAGCCGACTGTCTGCCAGGAGATGGGTCACCTCCACCTCATCTGCTGGGGCCCAGAAGTCACTAGAGAGGAAGCAGTGACATGAATCCTGCTCTCAGGGCTAGCCTGAAAACCAGTTCCAGGGAAACGTCGACATGTGACACTGTGGTCACTCAAACCTCATCAGAACAGAGATCCATAGGCTACAGAGAAAGTTACACTAAACCAGATCCCTGTCTGCCCACCAAGGTTCAGGGAACATAGTGGAACAGGGGTGCAGAAAGATTGTAAGAGCCTCAAGGTGGGTGGGAATAGCCTGAGCACTGTGTCCCCCCCACCTCAGGGTGTGATACAGGGGCAGTGTATCCCCCCACCTCGCACACCTCAGGGACTGACTGAGGCCTCTTGGCCCCCACAATGAATACCAGTAACCCCACTGAAGACCCTCAGCACAACTGGGGCAGTGGTGAGGGGGTATATTAGTACAAACTTCTTTTTTTTTAATATATGTATTTATTGACCATAATGAGTTACATTATTTAGTGGGCAAACAATGAGCTGTTATCCCCAATTCTCCGATGCTCCCCCTCCCCCTTCCCCAACCAACTGGATATCCTCCGTGGGTGTGGGTCGTCTGGATCAGTCCTTGTGGCAGGGGACCATGGATAGCCTAGTACTCAGCCTGGTTCTCCTGGCCCAAGTGTGTTGTTACTGAGGGGTGCCATGCCTCTGGATAGTCTCCCCCACCACGGCTCTCACAATCTTTCCGCCCCCTCTTCTGCTCAGTACCCTGAGTCGTGGTAGGTGAGTCAAACTTCTTTTTTTATTTTAAAAAATTCAATGAATTAATTTAAAAGATAACAGGGGTTGAATGATCTTGGACAAGAGAGAAAATATAGAGAGAAAAACAAAACACTTTACATATTATTTGTCACAGAGGCAAGTGGCCATTTTGTTTTAGGATAAGGTCTGGAAGACACATGGGTTCAATCAGCTTGGTGTTAGAGATGGGGTATGTGGGTGCCCACCCTACTCACAATCCAGCTTTCCATGAATTTAACCATGATATGATGATTTACTAATATAATTCACATTACAGTGAGATAGAAAAAGCAAGAGAAATAGAAAGTCAAGATCCCAACATGTGGACCCTGATTTAAAATCTCAGTAGCCACGTGGCACTTTTATCGAGTTAGAAAAGCAAGTCCCAGGCTGGGGTGATGACTCAGTGGTGAAACGTATTGGCTTGCAAAGCCTGATGGCCTGGGTTCAATTTCCCAGTCCTCACATAATGCCAAATGCACAAAGTAGCATATGCATCTGGAGTTTATTTGTGTGTCAAGAAGCCCTGGCACACCCATACACACTCTCTCTTTCTCCTTCCCTTCCTCTCCCTCTTTCTCTCTCTGCTTGCAAATAAATAAAAAATATTTAAGAAAACAAAGAAAAACAAGTCTCTGGGGGCTTCAGGATCATTCCTGCCCAGTCCGTGGTGGACACACAACAGTACTGACATAGCCTAGCATTTTCTGTATCTTGGAGCAAGGAACCCTGCACAGAAGACACTTTTGTGAAGATACAGTTTAGTAAAGTCTACACTGAAGACACATGATTTTTATCTATAAAACAAGGTGATATACTGGACTGTCTCCCAGATCTCTTTTTGTAAGCTTTTTCAAAACTAATGGCTTTTAGCCAGGCGTGCTAGTGCACGCCTTTAATCCCAGCACTCAGGAAGCAGAGGTAGGAGGAGTGCTGTGAGTTCAAGGCCACCCTGAGACTACAGAGTGAATTCCAGGTCAGCCTGGGCTAGAGCAAGACTCTACCTCGAAAAACCAAAACAAAACAAAACAAAAAACAAACAAAAAAAACTTAATGGCTTTTACTGATGTAGTCTGGTGTAACCTGTGTCTTGAATCACATTAGGGTCATTAGCAACCCTAAGAGGGAGCACAGTGTACTTATTTAGCCGATTCCTGACCATCGTGACTCAATATTAGTACCCACAATCTACATGACCTTTTCTTAGCCTGCCTTTTGCCTGGATGATCCTATTCTGTCTATGCAGGACCTGTGACTGATTTCTTTCAAAATTGTTCAATCCAACACATCAGTAGTCTCTTGAATACTTCTTTTGGGAGCCATGCTTATGACTCTAAAAATGTCTCAGCCACACATTCATGCATTTGCTTCTAGGCATGTTTCAGTCATTAAGACAGTATGGGCAAAACAAAATCAAACCTCTTACAATAAACATTGAGATGTATGTCTGGGATGCCAAATAAAACTTCTGCATGAGACAGGGAGGGTCTCAACACCCTTCTGGGTGAGCCTCTAATATTATCTTAAAATATTTGACTCCTGCTGGGCATGGTGGCACATGCCTTGAGTATCAGCATTGGAGAGGCTGAGGTAGGAGGATCAACATGAGTTTGAGGCCAGCCTGAGCTGCAAAGTGGATTTCAGATCAGTTTGGGCTAGGGTGAACCTCTACTTCAAGCATAAACAAACTAACAGACAAATCAAGACTCCTTTATTTATTTATTTATTTATTTTGGTTTTTTGAGGTAGGGTCTTGCTCTAGTCCAGGCTGACCTGGAATTCACTATGTAGTCTCAGGGTGGCCTTGAACTCATGGTGATCCTCCTACCTCTGCCTCCCGAGTGCTGGGATTAAAGGCGTTCACCACCACGCCTGGCTAAAAGCCATTAATTTTGAAAAAGCTTACAAAAAGAGATCTGGGAGACAGTCCAGTATATCACCATGCCCAGCCAAGACTCCTTTATTGTTTAGATGTAGAACTTGGGGTGAATTCCTTATGAAAATCTGTTGGGCTGTGTGGATTAGGAAAGTCATACTGTAATTTATCACATGCAACATACAGAAGAAGGCTATCTACAAGTAAAACATCTTTTTTTAATATTTCATTTATTCATTTTCAAGCAGAGAGATACAGAGATACAGAGAGAGAGACAGAGAGAGAGAGCGCACCAGGGCCACCACCTTGTGGGTCTGGCATATGTGGGTACTGGGGAATTGAACCAGGGGCCTTAGGCACTAGAGGCAAGTGCCTTAACCGCTGAGCCATCTCTGCAGCCCAAAACATCTTCTTTTATCTAAAACAAAAATCAGAGCAGAAAACACGAGACACAGTCACAAGCAAGTGTCTCTAATCACTGAGCAATCCTCTTGGCCCCTAGGTGGTGGAGTTTAGGAACCAGCGGATAAGCCTGTTCCCCAAGCCTCCCTGCCAACTAAGATCTATTTCTGCCATTTGTGTCAGGCCACCTAACAGCTCACAGCCACACTGTCCTTACCTGTGTGTTCTCTCTGCTGCTAGCCCTGCTATCTCTTGTCATTTAGCATGGTTTATGCACCCTGTGGGGTTCCCCCACCATGTGCCCCCATCTGCACATGCTGTATGTATCTGTGTCCTAAAGCACTGTGTTGGGCACAAACCCATTATAGTAATCATAGGCAGAATTTGCATTTCCCTCAGACTTAGGTTTGGGCTGCTTGCTACAAGGACAATCAGGGCCTATGCCTTCAAAGCACTGGTAATGGTGGGTGCCTTTTACCGACTGAGGCATAAAGTTCTACAGAGTACAAAAATAAAATATAAATCCTGAAAATCTCAGTCAACTTTTTACAGAACACATGTACATACACATTTTGATATTGGCTTTACATGTAGGTGGAAAGGAAAAACATATAAAGTTACCTGGGTGGTTTGAATCAGATGCCTTCCATGAACTTATGTGTTTGGGGTGCTTGGTCCCCAGCCAATAGCAATTTGAGAGGTGGAGTCTTGTTGGAGGAGGTGTGTTGGTGGGAGTGGGCTTAAGGGTATAATAGCCAGCTCCCCTTTGCCAGAGATTCACTCACTCTCCTGCTGCTGTTTTTTACCTGCTGTGGCAGAGGTGATGTCCAGCCTCTGCTCATGCCATGCTTTCCCCTGCCATCATGAAGCTTCCCCTTGAGACTGTAAGCCAAAATTAAAAAGAGCTTTCCTTCCATCAGCTCCTTTTGATCAGGTGCTTTGTCCCAGCAACAAGCAGGTAATTACAACAGAAAATTGGTACCAGTGGAGTGCTAGAATCCTGACTTTGTGGCTTTTGGCCTTGTGGAACAGATTTGCAGGAGGAATGTGGAAGGATATGAAACTTGGGACTAAGAGATGCTTTTCAGTACTATAAGCAGAGTTGGATGGACCATTCTGGTCAGAGCTTGAAAGACTTAAATGTAGAAAGAACTGTGCAGGCTTGGCTTATGAGGGGAAGAAAGAACATTGTTCAGACCTGGACAGAATCATTTTGTGTAAAAGGCTTGCGGAGTTCTGCCTGTCATGAGAAGTTGATCTGGGTTGAATTTGAAAGAAATAGACTTGTGTGAACAGAGAGATATTACACAGAAAGAAATAAAAGTTGGGCTAGAGACAACACCTCAGTTCAGCAGGAATTGTTTGCGAGATTATCACCATTGAGATTGGCCCAGATGTTCTGCATTGCAACAGAAAGAAGACTAAATCTATTGAAAGTAGTGGGCCTGAATGCTGAAGTGTCCTGCTCTTCAAAGTCAGCTCCTTCACCCCTGGATTAACCTACCTGGTACTATGGTAGTATAACAAATGCAGGGGGAAAAGGGTCATTGGATTTGCAACATGGTTTGTTTTTTGGAAATAGCCACTGGGCGATGTGAGGCAGGGTTGTTGGAATCCTTGCATGAAGGCCGGATAGAGTCATGAGCATGGAACTATGGGCTACAGTGGAGATTGCAGGATCTTTTGGAGACACTAGGACTGTGAGATGGTTGCACACTAGTTAGTGTGCTAGACTGTGGAGGCAGCAGGCAGCACTGCAGCCATTGTGGATGAAACTGGATCAAACCTGAGTTCCCTTCCTGCCAAGGTGGGTGACATCTTCTGGTTTTCTCTTTGGGATCCTGCCCCTAACTAAAACTGCCAAAGGAAGCTAGCTTTCTCCTGAGTCTCCACTGATAGGTGGTCACAAAATACAGACTCAAAAAAGTAATGCTGTCCATCATCATGCAGGCTTGAGTCATAGGTGCTCAACCCCTTTCCCTTGAAGTATATTTCTCCCTCCTTCCACTCCCTGAAAGTCCTTCAAATCTCCTTCTTTCCCTTACTCAGCATTCTGAGGATCCCCTTTCTTTTGCTTTGGATCCCACTGGTCTTTCCTGGCATTTGAAGGTTTCCTTCCCCTTTGCTTCAGATCCCACCAGTTTCTCCCAGTATTAAATAAAATGTTGGTGTGATAGTTTGAATGTATGGCCCCAATAGACTCAGTTGTTTTGTTAAAACTTGGATTTCCAGTCACTTGGCTGGAGGATCTGTCACTAGGGGGTAGATCCTGGAGTCTAGTCCTAGGGTGTCACCAGGGGTAGATCTGATTCCCAACCTAAAGATGTGCAGAGAAGTCTGAGCTTTGACGGGTGTCCTTGCTGTTTGCTGTTCTTTTGTGCTTGCTTCTGGTGCTAGCTGCTGGTGGTGTCTCTCCACTTGGATTTATGAATGGGAGCCAGCTTCTTCCACTATATGATGGAACTTCCCCCTGGATCTGTAAGCTGAAATTAATTAAATCCCTTCCTCACCTAAGCTGTGCTTGGTTTGGATGTTTATCCCAGCAACATGGAACTGAGTACAAACCCTTGGGTTCAGGCAATTGCCTTGGTCCTCTATTATTAACCCTTAACTAACTTGGAAATCTCTGTAGGCAATTTTGGCTTTATCAGTTTTGTCAGTCTCTGAGATTTCCCCATACCCAAAACCTGGATATGGAAATTAAGGTTTCAAAAAGTTGTTTCTACCCCTCCTGAGTAAACTCAGGCTAGGTCTTGGATCCTAGAACCAATACCCTTCCTTATCTGCATGGGAGGAAACAGCACCTCCCTTGGAGCTAACACCTGGGAAATCAAAGCAGAAATAAAAGTCCACCTTAGAGAGGTTTGAAACTATGGCTCTAGCATCATTACCCACCTCATGTGAAAGGACACCAACAACTTGTACTGTTCAGGCCCTGAGGCAGTCAGGGAGACTGGGCCCCTGAAAGTATAAAGCAGGAATGTCTTTGGGCCTAGCCCTGTCTTCACATTGCCAGAGAAGAATCTGGATTCTCCTTCATCTCTTGCCTAAATGAGTTCTCTAGAACAACCTTAGCCCCTCCCTGGGAGGGGGGTCCTCTTTACTAGACAGCCCAGCCCCTATCCCAGACCAATCATCCCTCACTCTGGATCACCTGAGCTGGAAGGTGAAGCCCACTGCAATAAGGTTATAAATAGACCCTTCTCAGGGCAGCACTCTTGAACCTCCAGGTTCTGGTAATGCTCCACCTAGTCTTGGGGTGAGTTGAGGGGAGAACCTCCCTAATCCCTCTCCACCCCTTCCTGCCCTCCACATGGCAGGAAATCTCTGCACTTTCTTTTCTTTCCTCTCTAAATCCCTTTTCACGTTTCTTCCAGGCCCAACACATGGGCTCTCAGATCACATCGGAGTATCCATTTTCCTTCCCTTGGTTTTATACTTCCTGTTGTAGTCAGCTTTCTCCTTGCCAGGCACAAAGAACCCAACTAAAGCAGCTTGTAGAGGAATGGGTTTATTTTAGCTTATAGACACAAGGGGAAGCTCCATGATGGCAGGGAAAAGGACAGCATGAGCAGAGGCTAGACATCACCTCCATCACAGCAGGTGGACAACAGTATCAGGAGAGTGTGCCGAACGCTGGCAAGGGGAAGCTGGCTAGAATACCCATAAGCCCACCAACACCACAGCTCCAACAAGATTCTGAGGCAGTGTAGTAATGGCTGAGTCCCCCAAAGCAAAAAGCAGGAATGTCCTTGGGTTTATTTTTGCAGACTCCACTACCAGAGATCCAGAAAAAAAAAATCTGGCTGACCTGTTTTTTCATCTGAGCCGATCCCTGGGTGTGAAGTGGGAGGTATCCTGGCATTGTGTTTGGTCAAACTCATCTTTCTGAGCCAGTCTGAGTCTAGACCAAGCAGTGTCTCTCTGGCTCACCTGAGACAGGAAAACGGAACTTCCAGGGGGATTTTAAAATATACCAGGGGGAGACAAATTGCTTCCTCTCTTTCTCTCAGCTGGCCTGTACAGACACGCTGAATCTCTGGGCTCTGGTAAGCCCTCTTCTGAGCCTGTGACTGAGGCAGGAGGGGCATCTCCCACATGGGCCTTTTCCCACTTATGGTGGGTGCTCTCAGTACTTTCTCCTCTTTCTTTCTCTTAATCCAATAAAGTTTCTCTAAATCTTACCCTCTGCTCTATGAAATTAATTCATACATTCATAACACAAGAATCTCAGTTATTCTTAATTTGTAGGTGAATTGGCATATTGGTGTATTGGCAAGGAACCCCAAAATCCCCAATTCAAAAATTGCCATCAGATGGGATCATGCATTCAGAACAGAAGTTTATGGGGGACACCTGAATCAAACTATGACAGTTAACCCTTCAGGCAAGTTCCATCGACCCCCTCCCCTTGAGTGGGAAGTGTCTAGCTAGAGTTCAAACCTAGGTGCTGAAACTGATTGGTCAGGTATAGACCAACCAGCTGTCTCTCTGCTTGCCTGGGGCAGGGAATACTCACTGAACAGAGAATTCTGTCTCTTCTTCCCTCACATGGCCTAGCAGAAGGACATTAGGAAAGGTCTCCCAGCCCCACACCACAGCTTCATGGCTGTGGTGAGGGGCTGGATTTCTTTCCCACATGAACCTTTCCTTCTCATGATCTTTTCTTTTCCTGCTTGTTTAGCAAAACAGCATAGATTTTGTTAAAACCTCTCCCACGTGTTCTCTCCACATTGGTGGCTGGAGATCTCTGTAACTTCCCATTCTCTTTTAAATAAAGTCTCCCACTATACCTTATCCTCCGGTGGTCTATAAATTTAATTCCTTAACTTTATAGACAAGAATTCGGGTACTCCTTAAGTTCTGAGGTGCATTAGAATTTGCTGGGTACTATCTAAATTCTAAACCCCAGCTTCCCCGCTACAAAACCACCACACTTCCCTAAGTAAATATAATAATTATCCTCCAACATTTGATTAAATACAAACACAAACACAGGGTTAGTTCATGGACTCTTTCCTGAACTCTCCAGATATCCCATAATAGCCCCACATACCCCACCACACAGTGTAAGACCTTCCCCTATTTCCCCACAAGAAGACATTCAGACCTCTCCCTTTCTCTTCCTAGGCAGTTGGTTCAGAGTTCCCTTCCCACTCTTTCTGCTCTGGACCCCACCAGCCCCCTTTTTTATCTGTTTTACTCTCAGCAGAAAAAAGCAAACTGGATCTCAGTGATCCAGGGTGAGGGGCTTCTTTCCCTCCTGTGTCTCCTTTTGTCTGTCCTTCTATCCTGCCTCAACATCAGAACCTGTTTTAGCACCTTGGAATTTCTGTGGCACTGTAACTCTTTGTTTCCCCTAGAGCTCCAGTGTAGGGGAACTGGTGTTCATGAGCTGCTCTTATTTTCATTTCAAGTGCAAATATCATGCAGTCTCAGAGGGATTGCATTTTCTTCCAGGGCAGAATGTCTGCTGAATGAAGTGGATTTATGCTAGAGAAAATAGGGCTGCTCTGCTGTTACTAACATTCTAATACCTGCCATAGCTGGCAATTAGTCACATCAAGGCACCTTTCTTCTTTTTTTAACCCTAAATTTAGTTGACAGACTAAAGTTAGATAATAACAGGAAACCATTTATTAACCAATGCTGTCCTTCATTTCTCCCCCTCTGTTCCAGTTAAATTTGTTTTGATCCAATACAGAAACCAACTATGAGTTCTGCTGGTTGTTAACACATTGAAATCTATACACCTCAGTCAGCAATCAGATAGTATTGTAGGTAGACAGACATTAAGCTTGGAGGTTATTGAAGGACGGATTCCACCTCCTGTTTCCCTGGTATTAGAAATACCCATCTCTCTTAAAGAGATTGAGAGACTCTAAGCAGCAAAAAATGAGGTCCTTTATTATTTCCCATCATGCAAGGCTGGGCACAGCCCAGAAAGAAAATGGTGGTGCGCCCTCTAGGCACAGCTTATATAGTCCACTGTATTTGGTCCACTACTTTCTGATGTTTCTGGTAACATAAGAAAGAGAAACATCTCAACTGTATCTCCCAATGGGAAGAGGTGCTTCCTCCTGATCGGAAATCTGATCCTGGTGAAAGAGGAACAGGAGAAAGACAGGCTTGGGACCTCATTTACATAGGTCCCCTGACTATGCTTGTTCCAGGGTGGCCTTGGGACTATGGGTCTATTGCTTCCTTTCTTTAAAGGGAATCTCTAGTTATTACTTCAAGTCTAGGGATGTAAGGCGTGGTTAATCATGTCTGTTTTTAAATACCATGTGCTGGAATCAAGAATGTCACACCCAGTAAATCCTAATACCTACTAGTATCTATTATAGAAAGGAAATTGAGCCCTCTTTTTTATTTTATCCTTCTCATCACCATCCTTTATCACTTACTCATTACATTCGATCATCTTTTCAAGGTACTTCTGCCATCCTTCCTATATTTCTCTCTCTCTCTCTCTCTTTTTTTTTTTTTGGTTTTTCAAGGTAGGGTCTTGCTCTAGTCCAGGCTGACCTGGAATTCACTATGTAGTCTCAGGGTGGCCTTGAACTCATGGTGATCCTCCTACCTCTGCCTCCCAAGTGCTGGGATAAAAGGCATGTGCCACTCCTGGCTTATTTCTCTGTATGTTTGAGAGAAATCCCTCCTTAACAATGTCCTTTCTTAGTACCTCCTAAAAATAACATTTTTTTTCCTTCATTTTAAGTTCCACAAAAATTCCTTCTTACTAATCATATGACAACATCTAGCATTCACAATTTCCATCTATCTAAATTATATATAGTCCCTTGCAAAACCTTAGTTTAAAAGGGGAAGCAATCATAAAAAGGAGAAAAGGAAGAAACAGAAGAACAGTGCACTTATTAGTCCCTTTTTACCTCTCTAATGTTTTGTTTTTGGTTTTCTACTGCACCAAAAACTTCCTTGGGATTCAGGAGTCCTGGAAAAATAGACAGGTTATGCCCATTAGGAATTAATGTTACACAATGAGGATGTCACCCTTGTAGTTTTGTCTCTGTGCATCAGAGGCTGTAAGCATGGAGCCAGTTTGGTGGCTCCATTTTCTCTGGAATACCCAATTTTTTTTTTCTACTAAATAGGGAGGTTCACCTATATTAAGGAATAAAATGGTTAATCAGATGTATTATACAGGAAAATCCACATGGTGGCGATGTTTCCCTTTAGGTCCACATGGGAGCCCCTCTCTTGGGTTGGCTGCCATCTTGGTTGTGGCTCACAGGGAAGGAGCTACATGTGGTGGCCGCCATTTTGTTACCATAAAGACCACTTTTCCTCCTGGATTGGTCCAAATTGGAACCCAGATTAGCAGCCATGTGGCCTTGAGTCTCTTGGAGCAAAATGGCTGAGGTGTGGGTGTGTTAGCCCACAGACTATGTTAACATGGATATTCTGGCCATGGGCAGAGCAGTATCTGGAATCCCCAGGACATCTGCCTTGTTCTTGGGGAACAGGGAACACAGAGCAGAGGGCCCAGAAGTCTGGGGTTGCTCTGCAGCCTGTGTCGCCCGGTGATCTGTTTGTTGGGGTTTGCTTGGTGAAGCCTACAGGGCATGGCCAGCACCACCAGTTTCTTTTGTTGTGTTTACCTCCCAGCAAAAGCACTCAACACCCAAGGGCCAAAGGATCAGCCCTGAGCCATTTTATCCAGCAAGAGTGTTACAGGTTACTGATAATTAATATAATAAGCAACACAGGGACAGAGAGAGAGAGAGAGAGAGAGAGAGAGAGAGAGAGAGAGAGAGAGAGAGAGAGAGTTTTGGAATCCTCCTTTCCCCCTCCTCCTACTCTGAGTTCATGTCCTCTAATGCCAAAGAATTGTACACAGGGACAGAATTAAGTTATATTACACATTTATTCTAATTTAGTAAATTAGGAAAAGGGGAGTTGGATAGGGAAATTTCCTAGTCACCATGTGGGAAGTTACAGAGTTCTCCAGCCACCAGTGTGGGGAGAACACGTGTCAGAGTTTAACAGAATTTATATTATAGATAACAGAAAGCTCCCATTATGAGAAGGAGAGGTTCATGAGGGAAAAAGTCTGGAGCCTGCCCCCCCACCCCAGCCACTAGCTGGGGTGGGGGAAGGCCTTACCTTCTTAAGGCCTGGAAATTCAGGAGCATCAAAAGTTCAAGGAAGCCCGGTGTGATGGTGCACCCCTTAAACCCAGACTTCAGAGGCAGAGGTAGGATTGCTGTGAGTTTGAAGCCACCCTGAGACTACATAGTGAATTCCAGGTCAGCAAACAAAAAGCAAAGCAAACCACCTTTGGTCATCCATTGCAATCAATCCCATACACATGATGAATGATGATCCAGTGGACTCATCTGGTTTGGCAGATATCAGGGTTGATTATGGCTACTAATTTCAGCAATAAAGGCCAAGCCAAAGCACAAAAGCAACGACAAAGCTGTGACACCCCCATGTTTCTTTGCTCTTCTTCTTCTTCTTTTTTTTTTTTTTTGGTTTTTCGAGGTGGGGTCTCGCTCTAGTCCAGGCTGACCAGTGCTGGGATTAAAGGCGTGCGCCACCACGCCCGGCCTCTTTGCTCTTCTTAAAAAGACCACAGCGCCCACATCTGCTGCTTTAAAGCAAAGCACACATCACCAAAACATCCTGGATAAAAATAAATTAAATTGTGTTGCTTTCTGAGATGGAAATTTTCTGAGATTGAAATTGCTTTTGGCTGCTCACCCAAGCATAGTTTTTGTTAAACTCTGGGCTTTGTTTTTGCTTTTTTATTGAAGCAGGTTTATAAACACTAGAGGCTAGATGCACCAAATCCAATAGATAGCTTATGGTACTTTTTCGTTTGTCTTTATTTTTTCAGAGAATATTGCAAAGTTGAGCTGCTGAGATGACAGGCTTGGGCAGAGTCAGAACTCCCTCATTATAGTTTCACACAAAGCTGGGCCTTGGTGCTCCATTCATTCAAAAACCACTTGGTTTTTCCAGGATTGGACCCATAGGTGAGAAAAACAAATGAATAGAAACCTTGCCTCCACAAGGAGGAAAGGCAGCTGAGAGACAGACAGATGAGAGAGAGACAGAGAGAGAGAGAGAGAGAGAGAGAGAGAGAGAGAGAGAGAGAGAGAGAGAGAGAGAGAGAGCAGGGCCTTTAGCTGCTACAAATGAAATCCAGATGCATGTGCCACTTTGTGCATCTGGCTTTATGTGGGTACTGGAGAATTGAACCTGGGTGGTTAGACTTTGCAGGCAAGCTCCTTAACTGCTGAGCTATCTCTCCAGCCCTTATTTTGTTTTGTAGCTCAAGCTAGCCTTCAACTTAAACTTCTCCTGCTTTCCCCTTTCAAGTGTTGGGATTACAGGCAGATGCCACCACACCTGGCTGTTTTTGAGAAGGGTCTCCTTATATAGTTCAAGATGGCCTCAAGCTCATAGTGACCCTCCTGCCTCAGCCTCCCAAGAGTGCTGGGAATCATCTGCATTTGTGTGTGCATCTGTGCACACATGCAGACACATGAGAGGGTACTTGGGGGTATGGGTGTGCCAGTCTTGTGGCTGCAAACAAATACGAGTTTGGTTTTATGTTGGCTGGCTGGGAAATTAAATCTCAGCTGGTAGGCTTTGCAAGCAAGTGCCTTTAACCATTGATCCAGGTCCCCAGCCCTCTCTTTTCACTTAGAGAGAGAGAGAGAGAGAGAGAGAGAGAGAGAGAGAGAGAGAGAGAGAGAGAGAGAGATAATGGGCGTGCCAGGGCCTCCTGCCTCTGCAATGAATTCCTGACGCATGGGCACTTTAGCATCTGTACTGGGGAATTGAACCTGGGCTGTGTGGCTTTGCAAGCAATTGCTTTTAACCACTGAGCCATTTCCCCTACCCCTTGTGATGGTTAGGTTTTGTTGTCAACTTGATCTTTTTAATTATCTTGGGTGGGTCTCTGAGGATGTTTATTGGAAGGCAGCCTCTCAGTAGGGGGCAGGATGGAAAGAAGCTCAAAGAAGCTAGAAGTAAACATCCTTTCCTGTGTGGGCAGTGCAGGAAGGAAATTCCAGAGACTCAGGAAGCCATTAAGTCTGGGGAAGAAATTCTGTCCTTGGCTCTGCCTGTTGGCTGCTGGTGCTTATTTGTGACTTGCACTCACATCCTGCTCTCCTACCCTTCCTGGACATCGGAACCCAGTTTCCTCGCTTCAAATTGTGGACTGAAGAGCAGCCGCTCCCCAGGGAGCCATCAGGCCTTCAGGGCTGGGACTACTGAGGCCTCCAGCCACGTGGCCTGAACAGCTACTGGTTTCTTCACCTGTGGGCCTGCAGACTGCTATTGCTGGACTGTTACCCCAATAAATTCCCTTTTATTATAATCCATTCTATCAACTCTGTTTCCTCTAGAGAATCCTGACTAAAACACCCTTTTCAAGGTACAGTCTCACTTTAGCCCAGGCTGTTCTCGAACTCAACAGAAATCCTCTTCTGTCTCTGTTGGGATTGAAGGCATGTGTCAGCATTTTTGAATTTCAGTCCCTGGGCTTTCTCTGGACTTACATTAGTAATATATAATTTATAAAATCTTTATGTTTATTTGTTGCCAGGACATATCTATTTATCCTGTTTGGGCCTATAACCCTGACTAGCTACCTACAAAATGGGGGCTACCTTACTCCTAATTCCTATCTGTGGCTCATAAATGCAATTTCAGCACTTGGGTGGTACAGAAAGAAAGACCAGGAATTTGAGGCCAGCCTGAGACCCTTTCTCAAATGAAAATCGATGAAAATCAAAATGAGAGGTCTTGAAGTGTATAAACCTTTGTGGTTGAACACTTGCTTAGCACATGCAAGGCCCCAGGTTCAATTTCCAGTATATCCATGTGATAACTTGCACGAGACACACCACTCCAAAAGAACTCCATGCAAAAGCTTTCTAATGTCCAAAGTATTTTGTACCTTTTTACATACATTTGAAGCAGAACATAAACCCAGTCCTTAACAATCTGTGAAGG
Organism: Zapus hudsonius; assembly: GCA_004024765.1. NCBI lineage: Eukaryota > Metazoa > Chordata > Mammalia > Rodentia > Dipodidae > Zapus > Zapus hudsonius. The sequence continues at coordinate 14,534 of PVHP010042134.1, forward strand.
TGCCCCCACCAAGTTCTGTTAGAGAAAAATTAAAAATAAGAATAACAGTAGAAAATCTCAGGACAAGAGGGAGCTAATTATTAATAAAAGGCAGTAGGAAAAGTGAAATATCTACCTCAGAATGGTATGTTGGTAAGCACCTCCCCCACCTCACCCTGCCCCTATAATCCTGCCTTTGTTTCCCTGTAATCTTGCATCTGTGGTTAAGTCCAGTAAAGACTGAGAATGGGTTCTATAGATATGGAAAGAATGTGCAAATGCCCAGGTTACTAGAAAAGCCTGTAAAGATTCCCTGAATTGTGATGCATATTTGGATTCCTTTAAAGGACCTGCTGGAATTTAGCTCTTGGCTTTTTTGCCTCTGTCTGGCTATGGATACGCACTTGAGCCCTGGGCATGCCTGGTTATTTTTAATAAAACCCTTTGCGTGTTGCATAGGACAGTTGGTCAGAGTCTTCTTTTGAGTCGGGGGTCCGGGGTCCTAACATCTTGGAGGTCCCACCGAGATCCCATTCGAGCCCCCCACCAAATGAAGTTCACCAGCGACCACCCTCCTTGGGTAAGTTTGATTTTTTTTTT